>SZWC01001944.1:33981-190626 GCA_023375785.1 Penium margaritaceum
GCAAAAGGCAAAAGGCAAGAGGCAAAAGGCAAAACGCAAAAGGCAAAACACAAAACGCAAAAGGCAACAGGCAAAAGGCAAACGACAAAAGGCAAAAGGGAAAAGGAAAAAGGAAAACGCAAAAGGCAAAAGGCAAAAGGCAAAAGGCGAAAGGCAAAAGGCAGAAGGCACCAGGCAAAAGGCAAAGGGCAAACCGAAAAAGGTAAAAGGCAAAATGCAAAAGGCAAAAGGCAAGGTGAAAAAGGAATAGGCAAAAGGCAAACGACAGAAGGCAAAAGGCAAAAGGCAAAAGGCAACAGGCAAAAGGCAAAAGGCAAAAGGCAAAAGGCAAAAGGCAAGAGGCAAAACGCAAAAGGCAAAAGGCAAAAGGCAAAGGGAAAAAGACAAAATGCAAAAGCTGAAAGGCAAAAGGCAAAAGGCAAAAGGCAAAAGGCAAAAGCAAAGAGGCAAAAGGAAGAAAGAAAAAGGCAAAGGACAAAAGGCACAAGGCAAAATGCAAAATGCAAAACGCAGAAGGAAAAACACAAAAGGCAAAAGGCAAAAGGAAAAAGGCAAAACGCAACAGGCAAAAGGCAAAAGACAAAAGGAAAAAGGAAAAAGGAAAAAGGCAAAAGGCAAAAGGCAAAAGGCAAAAGGCAAAAGGCAAAATGCAAAACCCAAAAGGCAAAAGGCAAAAGGCAGGAGGCAAAAGGCAAAAGGCAAAAGGCAAAAGGCAAAAGGCAAAAGGCAACAGGCAAAAGGCAAACGACAAACGGCAAAAGGGAAAAGGAAAAAGGAAAACGCAAAAGGCAAAAGGCAAAAGGCAGAAGGCAAAAGGCTAAAGGCAAAAGGCAAAAGGTAAAATGAAAAGGGTAAAAGGCAAAAGGTAAAAAGGCAAAAGGCAAAAGGCAAAGGGCAAAAGGCAAAAGGCAACAGGCAAAAGGCAAACGACAAACGGCAAAAGGGAAAAGGAAAAAGGAAAACGCAAAAGGCAAAAGGCAAAAGGCAGAAGGCAAAAGGCTAAAGGCAAAAGGCAAAAGGTAAAATGAAAAGGGTAAAAGGCAAAAGGTAAAAAGGCAAAAGGCAAAAGGCAAAGGGCAAAAGGCAAAAGGCAACAGGCAAAAGGCAAACGACAAACGGCAAAAGGGAAAAGGAAAAAGGAAAACGCAAAAGGCAAAAGGCAAAAGGCAGAAGGCAAAAGGCTAAAGGCAAAAGGCAAAAGGTAAAATGAAAAGGGTAAAAGGCAAAAGGTAAAAAGGCAAAAGGCAAAAGGCAAAGGGCAAAAGGCAAAAGGCAACAGGCAAAAGGCAAACGACAAACGGCAAAAGGGAAAAGGAAAAAGGAAAACGCAAAAGGCAAAAGGCAAAAGGCAGAAGGCAAAAGGCTAAAGGCAAAAGGCAAAAGGTAAAATGAAAAGGGTAAAAGGCAAAAGGTAAAAAGGCAAAAGGCAAAAGGCAAAGGGCAAAAGGCAAAAGGCAACAGGCAAAAGGCAAACGACAAACGGCAAAAGGGAAAAGGAAAAAGGAAAACGCAAAAGGCAAAAGGCAAAAGGCAGAAGGCAAAAGGCTAAAGGCAAAAGGCAAAAGGTAAAATGAAAAGGGTAAAAGGCAAAAGGTAAAAAGGCAAAAGGCAAAAGGCAAAGGGCAAAAGGCAAAAGGCAACAGGCAAAAGGCAAACGACAAACGGCAAAAGGGAAAAGGAAAAAGGAAAACGCAAAAGGCAAAAGGCAAAAGGCAGAAGGCAAAAGGCTAAAGGCAAAAGGCAAAAGGTAAAATGAAAAGGGTAAAAGGCAAAAGGTAAAAAGGCAAAAGGCAAAAGGCAAAGGGCAAAAGGCAAAAGGCAACAGGCAAAAGGCAAACGACAAACGGCAAAAGGGAAAAGGAAAAAGGAAAACGCAAAAGGCAAAAGGCAAAAGGCAGAAGGCAAAAGGCTAAAGGCAAAAGGCAAAAGGTAAAATGAAAAGGGTAAAAGGCAAAAGGTAAAAAGGCAAAAGGCAAAAGGCAAAGGGCAAAAGGCAAAAGGCAACAGGCAAAAGGCAAACGACAAACGGCAAAAGGGAAAAGGAAAAAGGAAAACGCAAAAGGCAAAAGGCAAAAGGCAGAAGGCAAAAGGCTAAAGGCAAAAGGCAAAAGGTAAAATGAAAAGGGTAAAAGGCAAAAGGTAAAAAGGCAAAAGGCAAAAGGCAAAGGGCAAAAGGCAAAAGGCAACAGGCAAAAGGCAAACGACAAACGGCAAAAGGGAAAAGGAAAAAGGAAAACGCAAAAGGCAAAAGGCAAAAGGCAGAAGGCAAAAGGCTAAAGGCAAAAGGCAAAAGGTAAAATGAAAAGGGTAAAAGGCAAAAGGTAAAAAGGCAAAAGGCAAAAGGCAAAGGGCAAAAGGCAAAAGGCAACAGGCAAAAGGCAAACGACAAACGGCAAAAGGGAAAAGGAAAAAGGAAAACGCAAAAGGCAAAAGGCAAAAGGCAGAAGGCAAAAGGCTAAAGGCAAAAGGCAAAAGGTAAAATGAAAAGGGTAAAAGGCAAAAGGTAAAAAGGCAAAAGGCAAAAGGCAAAGGGCAAAAGGCAAAAGGCAACAGGCAAAAGGCAAACGACAAACGGCAAAAGGGAAAAGGAAAAAGGAAAACGCAAAAGGCAAAAGGCAAAAGGCAGAAGGCAAAAGGCTAAAGGCAAAAGGCAAAAGGTAAAATGAAAAGGGTAAAAGGCAAAAGGTAAAAAGGCAAAAGGCAAAAGGCAAAGGGCAAAAGGCAAAAGGCAACAGGCAAAAGGCAAAAGGCAAAAGGCCAAAGGCAAAAGGCAAAAGGCAAAAGGCAAAGGGCAAAAGGCAAAAGGCAAAAGGTAAAAAGGCAAAAGGCAAAAGGCAAAAGGCAAAAGGAAAAAGGCAAAAGGCAAAAGGAAATGGAAAAAGGCAAAAGGGAAAAGGCAAAAGGAAAAGGGCAAAAGGCAAAAGGCAAAACGCAAGAGGCAAAAGGCAAAAAGCATAACGCAAAAGGCAAAATGCAAAAGGCAAAAGGCAAAAGGCAAAAGACAAAATTCAAAAGGCGAAAGGCAAAACGCAAAACGCAAAAGGCAAAAGGTAAAAGGCAAAAGGCAAAAGGCAAAAAGCAAAAGGCAAAATGCAAATGGCAAAAGGAAAAAGGCAAAAGGCAAAAGGAAAAAGGCAAAAGCAGAAGACGAAAGGCAAAAGGCAAAAGGAAAAAGACAAAAGGCAGAAGGAAAAGGCAAAAGGCAAAAGGCTAAATGCAAAAGGCAAAAGGCAAAAGGCAAAAGGCAAAAGGAAAAAGGCAAAAGGCAAAAGGCAAAAGGCAAAAGGCAAAAGGAAAAAGGCAAATTGCAAAAGGCAAAAGGCAAAAGGCAAAAGGAGAAAGCCAAAAAGCAAAAGACAAAAGGCAAAAGGCAAAAGGAAAAAAGGCAAAAGGCAGAAGGAAAAGGCAAAAGGCAAAAGGCAAAATGCAAAAGGCAAAATGAAAAAGGAAAAAAGCAAAAGGCAACAGGCAAAAGGCAAAAAGCAAAATGCAAAAGGCAAAAGGCAAAAGGAAAAAGCAAAAGGCAAAATGCAAAAGGAAAAAAGCAAAAGGAAAAAGGCAAAAGGCGAAATGCAAAAGGCAAAAGATAAAAGGCAAAAGGTAAAAGGCCAAAGGTAACAGGCAAAAGGCAAAATGCAAAAGGCAAAAGGCAAAACGCAAAAGGCAAAAGGCAAAAGGCAAAAGGCAATAGGAAAAGGGCAAAAGGCAAGAGGAAAAAGGCAAAAGGCAAAAGGCACAAGGCAAAAGGCAAAGGGCAAAAGGCAAAAGGCAAAAGGCAAAAGGCAAAAAGCAAAATGCAAAAGGCAAGAGGAAAAACGCAAAAGGTAAAAGGCAAATCAGAAAGGGAAAAAGGCAAAAGGCAAAAGGGAAAGGGCAAAAGGCAAAAGGCAAAAGGCAAAAGGCAAAAGCCAAATGGCAAAAGGCAAATGGAAAAAGGAAAAAGGCAAAATGCCAAAGGCAAAAGGCAAAAGGCAAAAGGCAAAAGGAAAAAGGGAAAAGGCTAAAGGCTAAAGGCAAAAGGCAAAGGGGAAAGGGCAAAAGGCAAAAGGCAAAATGCAACAGGCAAAAGGCAAAAGGCAAAAGGCAAAAGCCAATTGGCAAGAGGCAAAAGGCAAAAGGCAAAAGACAGAAGGCAAAAGGCAAAGGGCAAAAGGCAAAAGACAAAAGGCAAAAGGCAACAGGCAAAAGGCAAAAGGCAAAAGGCAAAAGCCAAAAGGCAAAAGGCAAAAGGCAAAAGGCAAAAGGGAAAAGGCAAAAAGGAAAAGGAAAAAGGCAAAAGGCAAAAATGAATGGGCAAAAGGCAAAAGGCAAAAGGCAAAAGGCAACAAGCAAAAGGCAAAAGGCAAAAGGAAAAAGGCAAGTGGCAAAAGGCAAAAGTCAAAAGGCAAAATACAAAAGGATAAAGGCAAAAGGCAAAAGGCAAAATGCAAAAGGCAAAAGGCAAAAGGTAAAATGCAAAAGGAAAAAGGCAAAAGGCAGAAGGAAAAAGGCAAAAGGCAAGAGCAAAAGGCAGACCTCAAAAGACAGAAGGCAAAAGGCAAAAGGCAAAATGCAAAAGGTAAAAGGCAAAACGCCAAAGGAAAAAGGCAAATGACAAAAGGCAAAATGCAAAAGGCAAAAGGAAAAAGGCAAAAGGCAAAAGGTAAAAGGCAAAAGGCAAAAGGAAAAAGGCAAAAGGCAAAAGGAAAAAGGCAAAGGGCAAAAGGCAAAAGGCAAAACGGAAAAGGCAAAAGGCAAAATGAAAAAGGAAAACGGCAGAAAGAAAAAGGCAAAAGGCAATAGGCAAAAGGAAAAAGGCAAAAGGAAAAAGGCAAAAGGGAAAAGGCTATAGGTAAAAGGAAAAAGGTGAAAGGCAAAAGGCAAAAGGCAAAAGGCAAAAGGAAAAAGGCAAAAGGAAAAAAGCAAACGGCAAAAGGCAAAAGGCAAAAGGCAAAATGAAAAAGGCAAATGGTAAAAGGCAAAAAGCAAAACGCAATAGGCAAGAGGCAAAAGGCAAAAGGCAAAAGGCAAAAGGCAAAAGGAAAAAGGCAAAAGGCAAAGGGCAAAGGGCAAAAGGAAAAAGGCAAAAGGCAAAAAGCAAAAGGAAAAAGGCAAAACGAAAAAGGCAAAAGGCAAAAGCCAAAAGGCAAAAGGAAAAAGGCAAAAGGCAAAACATAAAACGCAAAGGGCAAAAGGCAAAAGGCAAAGGGCAAGAGGCAAAAGGAAAAAGGCAAAAGGCAAAAGGAAAAAGGCAAAGGGAAAACAGCAAAAGGCAAAAGGCAAAAGGCAAAAGGCAAAAGGCAAAAGGCAAAAGGCAAAAGGCAAAAGGCAAAACGCAAGAGGCAAAAGGCAAAAAGCATAACGCAAAAGGCAAAATGCAAAAGGCAAAAGGCAAACTGTGTCATTATCACAGTTTCAATGGTTATTTGGCAACAAGTTTACTATGTTTACGGTGCTTTGATCACTTTATCACTGTTTCAATGGTACTTTGGTCACATCTGCCCTGTGTCAATAGTTTCTAGGTCAGATTATCACTGTTTCAATGGTGCATTTGTCAAATGTTCATTGTGTCTATGGTGCTTAAGTCATATTACTAATGTTTGAATGGTGCTCTGGTCACACTTTAACTCTGTCTATGGTCCATATGTCACATTATCACTACTTAAATGATGCTTTGGTCGCACTTTCACTATGTCTATGGTGCTTTGATCCCGTTATCATTGTTTCAATGGTTCATAGGTCATTCTTTCACTCTGTCTATGATGCTTAGGTCTCTGTATTACTATTTCAATGGTGATTTGGTCACACTTTCTCCGTGTCTATGGTGCTTTTATCACATTATCATTTTTCAATGGTGCTTTGGTCATAAGTTCACTATGTTTATGGTGCTTAGGTCTCTTTCATCACTATTTGAATGGTGCATTGGTCACACTTCCACTGGGTCTATGGTTCATTGCTTACATTATCACTGTTTCAATTGTGCGTGTCTCACACTTTCAATGTCTATGGTGCGTTGGTCAAATTGTTACTGTTTTAATGGTGCTTTGGTTACACATCCACTGTGTTTATGGTTCTTAGCCCACATTATCAATGTTTTAGAGGTGCTTTGGACTTACGTTTACTGTGTCTATGGTACTCTGGTCACATTATCTCAGTTTTAGAGTTGCTTTGCACACACCATTTTTGAATCTATGGTGATTTGGTCACATTATCACAGTTTCCATGGTGCTTTGATCACACTTTCACTGTGCCCATGGTGTTTTTTTTCACATTCTCACTATTTCAATTGTGCTTTGGTCACGCGTTAGTTGTGTCTATGGTGCTCAGGTCATATATTCACTTTTGTAATGGTCCTTTGGTCACACTTTCACTGTGTCTATAGTGCTTAGGTCACATTATCACTGTTTCAATGGTGCTTTGGTCTCATTTTCATTGTGTTTGTGGTGCTTATTTCACATTATCACTGTTTCAACGGTGCGTTGTTCACACTTTCACTATTTCTATAGTGCTTAGAAGACATTATCACTGTCTCAATGGTGCTTTGGTCACACTTTCTCTGTCTGTATGGTGCTTTGGCCACATTATCACTCTTCAAATGATTATTTTGTCCAAATTTCACTGTCTATGGTGCTCAGGTGACATGACCACTATTTCAAGTGTGCCTTGGTCATTCATTCACTGTGTCTGTGGTGCTTAGGTCACATTAACACTCTTTCAACAGTGCTTTGGTAACACTATCACTGTCCTATGGTACTAAGGTCACATTATCAACGTTTCAACGGTGCTTTGGTCACACACATATGGTGTCTATGTTGCTTCAGTCATATTATCAATGTTTCAATGGTGCCTTGGTCATATTTTCACTGTGCCTATGGTGCTTAGGTCTCTCTACCACTATTTTCATGGTGGTTTTGTCACACCTTCACCGTGTCTATGGTGCTTATGTCACGTTATCACTGTTTCAATGGTGCTTTCGTCACACGTTTATGTGCCCATGGTGCTTTGGTCACATTATCATTGGTTCAATGGTGCTTTGGTCACACGTTTACTTTGTCTATGGTGCGTAGGTCACATTATCACTGTTTCATTGGTGAGTTGGTCACATTTTCTTTGGTGCTAAGGTCACATTTTTACTGTTTCAATGGCTCATTGATCGCGCTTTCAGTGTGTCTATGGTGCGTTGGTCACATTGTCACTGTTTCAATGGTGCTTTAACAACATTTTCACTGTGCATATGGTCCTTAGGTCATATTATCACTGTTTCAATAGTGCTTTTGTCACACGTTCACTTTTTGTATGGTGTGTAGGTCACATTGTCACTGTTTCAATGGTGCTGTGGTCACACTTTCGTTGTGGCTACTGTGCTTTGGTCATAGTATCACTGTCTCAATGATGCTTTGGTCACACGTTTTCGTGTCTATTGTGCTTTGGTCACATTATCACTATCTCAATGGTGGTTTGGTCACACTTCGACTGTTTCAGTAGTGCTTAGGTCACATTATCACTGTTAAGACGGTGCGTTGATCACATCTTCACTGTGTAAATGGTGTTTTGGTTACATATTGAATGTTTCAACGGTACGTTGGTCACACTTCCACTGTGGCTATGGTGCTTTGGTTTCATTATCATGGTCTCAATTGTTCTTTGGTAACACTTTAACTATGTCTCTTGTGCATTGGTCATATTATTACTGTCTTAGTGGTATTTTTGTCCCACGTTCACTGTTTCTTTGGTGTGTTGGTCACATTTCAATTGTCCTTTGGTCACACTTTCACTGTATCTATTGTGCTTAGGTCACATTATCATTGTTTCAAAGGTGCTTTGGTCACAATTTCATGTGTCCATGGTGCGCTAGTCACGTTATCACTGTTTGAATGGTACTTTTGTCAAAATTTAACTATGTCTATGGTGCTTAGCACACAGTATCATTTCTTCAATTGTGCTTTGGTCACACCTTCACAGTTTCTATGGTACTTTTGTCAAATTCTCACTGCTGGTCACACATTCACTATGTATATGATATGTAGGTATCATTATCACTATTTCAATGGTCCTTTGGTCACAATTTCACTGTATCTATAGTGCTTAGGTCACATTATCATTGTTTCAATGGTGCTTTGGTCACAATTTCATGTGTGCGTGGTGCGCTGGTCACATTATCACTACTTGAATGGTACTTTTGTCAAAATTTCACTGTGTCTATGGTGTTTAGCTCACACTATCATTTTTTCAATTGTGCTTTGGTCACACCTTCACAGTTTCTATGGTATTTTTGTCAAATAATCACTGTTTTAATAGTGCTTTGGTCACAAATTCACTATGTATATGATATGTAGGTCTCATATCAATGTTTCATTGGTGCTTTGGTCGCAATTTTACTGTGGCTATGGTGTCCAAATCACACAATTACTCTTTCAGTGGTACTTTGGTCACACTTTCACTTTGTATATGGTGCTTTGGTTGTATTATCACTATTTCAATGGTTTTTTGGTCATACGTTCAGTGTGTCTATGGTCCTTAGTTCACATTATCACTGTTTCAACGGTGTTTTGGTCACATCTTCACGATGTCTATGGTGCCAAAGTCACATTATCACAGTTTCAATGGTGCTTTGGTGACACGTTCACTGTGTCTATTGTGCTTACGTAATGCTATCACGGTTTCAGTGGTGCTTTGGTCACAGTTGTATGTGTCTGTGGTGATTTGGTCACAATATCACTATTGTAATGGTGTGATCGTCACACTTTCACTGTGTGTATGGTGCCTTTTTCACATTATCAATGTTTCAATGGTGCTTTGGTAACACCTTCACCGTGTCTATGGTGATTTGGTCACATTATTGCTGTTTCAATGGTGCTTTGATGACACTTTCATCCCGACTATGGTATTTAGGTCATATTATCGCTGTTTCAATGGTACCTTTGTCACACCTTTATTGTGTCTATGGGGATTTGGTCTCATTTTCACGGTTTCAATGGTTCTTTGCTCACAATTTCACTTTTTCTATGGCGATTTGGTCACATTATATCTGTTTCAGTGGTACATTTTTCAAAAATTTCACTACGTCCATGGTTCTTAGGTCACATTATTACTGTTTCAATGGTGCTTTGGTCACACATTCACTGTGTCTATGGTTCTTCAGTCAAGTTATTGCCGTTTCAATGGTGCTTTGGTCACACGTTCACGGTGTTTATAGGAGTTAGGTCACATTATCACTGTTTCAACGGTACGTTGGTCACACTTTTGTTGTGTCCATGGTACTTTAGTCACACTATCACTGTTTTAATGGTGCTTTGGTCACAATTATGTCTATAGGGATAATGTGACCTAAACACTGTAGACATGGTAAACCTGTGACCAAAAAACTATTGGAACAGTGATAGTGTGACCAAGGCGCTATAAAAGCAGTGAAAGTGTGACAAACGCACCATTGAAAAAGTGATATTGTGAGCAAAGCACTTTAGACACAGTGAACATGTGACCAAAGTACCATTGAAATAGTGATAATGCAACCTTAGCACTATAGACACATTGAAAGTGTGACCGAAGAACCATGAAAAAAGTGATTGTGTGACCTAAGCACTACAGACACATTGAAAGTTCGACCAAATCACCACTGAAAGAGTGATAATGTGACCTACGCACTATAGGCACAGTGAAACTTTCTTGTGTCTTTAGTGCTTAGGTCAGATTATCACGGTTTCGATGGTACTTTGGTCACACTTTCACCGTGTACATAGTGCTTAGGCCACATTATCACCGTTTCGATGGTACTTTGCTAAGACTTCCATAGTGTCTTTGGTGCTTGGGTCACATTTTTCTATAACGCTCAAGTCACGTTATCACCATTTTAATGGTCCTTTGGTCATAGTTACAATGTGCCAACAATGCTTAGGTCCTATGATCACTTTTTGAATCGTTCTTTGGTCACATTTTTGTCATGTCGATAGTGCGTTGGTCACATTATCACCGTTTCAATAGTGCTTTGGTCAGACTTTCACTGCGTCTATAGTGCTTTCTTTGCATTATCACTGCTTCAATGGTGCTTTGGTCACACGTTTACTCTGTCTATAGTGCTTAGGTGACATTATCACTGGTTTGATGGTACTTTGGTCACACGTTCACTATGTCTATAGTACATAGGTCACATTATCACTGTTTCAATAGTGATTTGGTCACACATTCAATGTGTCTATAATACTTAGGTCACATTATCTGTTTTTCCATGGTGCTGTGGTAACAGTTTCATCATGTCTATAGCGCTTTGGTCACATTATCACTGTTTCAACAGTACTTTGGTCTCATTTTCACTGTGTCTGTAATGCGTTGGTCACATTATCACCGATTCAATGGTATTCTGGTGACATTTCCACTCTGTCTACAGTGCTTAGGTTATATTATCACTATTTCACTGGTGCTTTGGTCACACTTTTACCCTATGGTGCTTATGTTATGTTATCACATTTTGAATGGTGCTATTGTCACATGTTTCCTGTGTCTATAGTGCTTAGGTCATTTTGTCACTGTTTCAATGGTGCTTTGGTCATGTTGTCACTGTTTTAATGGTGCTTTGGTTACATTTTCACTACTTCTATGGTGCTTACTTCATATTGTCACTGCTTCAGTGGTTCTTTGATCACACTTTCACTCTTTTAACAGTACTTAGATAACATTATCATTGTTTCAATGGTGCTTTTGTCACATTTTCACCGTGTCCATGGTGCTTAGGTCACTTTATCACTGTTTCAATGGTGAATTTCTCACACTTCCATTGTGTCTATATTGCTTAGTTCACATTATCATTGTTTCAATGGTGTTTTGGTCATACTTTCACTCTCTCCATAGTACGTAGGGTAACATTATCACTGTTTCAATGGTGCTTTTGTCACACTTTCACTGTTTCTACAGTGCTTTGGTCACATTATCGCTTTTTGAATGGTGTTTTGGTCACACATTCACTGTGTTTTTAGTGCTTATGTCACGTTATCACTCTTTTGATAGTGCTTTTGTCACATGTTCAGTGTGTCTATAGTGCTTAGGTCCTATTATCACTCCTTCAATGGCGATATGGTAACACTTTCACGGTTTCTATGGTGCCTAGGTCACATTCTCACTGTTTTGATGGTAATTTGGTCACATGTTTACTATGTCTATGGTGCTTATGTCACATTATCACCTTTTCAATGGTACTTTGGTCACACTTTCACTATGTCTATGGTGCTTATGTTACATTATCACTATTGCCATGGTAATTTGTTCACATTTTCATAATGTATATAATCCTTGGGTCAAATTATCATTGTTTCAATGGTGCTTTGGTCACGCTTTCACCATGTCTATAGTGCATTGGTCACATTATCACTGGTTCAAGAGTGATTTGGTCACACTGTCATTGTGTCTTTGGTGCTTTGGTCACATTATCACTGTTTCAATGGTGTTTTGGTCATATTTTCACGGTTTCTATAGTGCTTATGTCGCATTATCATGTTTTAGATGGTGCTTTTGGTCACACTTTCACTGTGTCTATAGTTATTGTGTCATGCTATCACTGTTTCAATGATTCTTTAGTCAGAAGTTCACTATGTATATGGTGCTTATGTCATATCTCACTATTTGAATGGTGCTTTGGTCACACGTTCACTTTTTTTAGTACTTAGGTAACATTATCACTGTTTCAATTGTGCTTTGGTCACACTTGTACTCTGTCTTCAGTATTTTGCTCACAATATCAATGTTTCAATGTGACATAAGCAATAAAGACATAGTGAAGGTGTGACCAGAGCACCATTGAAACAGTGATATTTAGACCTGTGGCTAGATGACCTAAGAAGTAAAGCCACAGTGAACGCGTGACCAAAGTACCATCGAAACAGTGATAATGTGACCTAAGCAGTGTAGACACAGTGAAAGTGTGACCCAAGCACCATTGAAATAGTGATAATGTGACCTAAGAACTATAGAAACAGAGGAAGTGTGACCAAAGCACCATTGAAACAGTGATGATGTGACCTAAAGACTATAGATACAGTGAAACAAAGCGGCAAAAGCAGCGTTGAAGCAATTATAACATGACCTGAGCACTAGAGAGACAGTGAATGTTTGATAAAAGCACCATTGGAACAGGGATAATGTGACCAAAGTACTATAGACACAGTGAAAGTGTGACCAACGCACTTTTGAAACAGTAGTCAGGGGACCGACGCACCATAGACACAATGAAAGCGTGACCAAAGCACCATTGAAACCGTGATAATGTGACCTAAGCAATGTAGACACAGTGAAAGCGTGACCAAAGCACCACTGAAATGGTGATAATGTGACCTAAGCACCATAGACAAAGTAAAATTGCAACCAAAACACGACTCAGACAGCAATAATGTGATTAAAGCACCATAGACACGGTGAAAGTGTGATAAACACACCATTGAAACTGTCATGATATGACCAAAGCACCATATATATAGTAAAGGTGTCACCAATCATTAACAGTGATGATGTGACCTAATCATCCAATATACAATGAAAGCGTGACCAAAGGACCATAGAAAAAATGATCATGTGACCAGAGCACCATAGACACAGTGGAAGTGTGACCAAAGCACCATTGAAACAGTGCTGATGTGACCAAAGCACCATAGATACAGTGATAGAGTGACCAAAGCACCATTGAAACAGCGATAATGTGATCAGAGTACCGCAGACACTGTGAAATTGTGACCAAAGTACCATAGACACAGTAAAAATGTCACCAAAGCACCATGTAGACAGTGATAATTTGACATGAGCTCTATAGATAGTGAAAGTGTGACCAAAGCAACATTGAAACAGTGATAACATGACGACACCACCATAGACATGGTGAAAGTGTGACAAAAGCACCATTAAACGAATGATAATGTTACCAAAGCACCGTAGACACAGTGAAAGAATGACCAAACCACCATTGAAATAGTGACGACGTGACCTAAGCACCATAGACGCAGTGAAACTGTGACCAAAGTACCATTGAAATGGCGTTAATGTGACCAAAGCACCATAGAGACAGTGAAAGTACGATCAAAGCACCATTAAACATGTGATAACGAGACCATAGCACCATAGACGTACCATATGACTAGTGATAACGTGACCAAAGTACCATACACACAATGAACGTGTGACCAATGCACCATAGACCCATAAAAGTGTGACCAAAACACCATTAAAACAGTGATAATGTGACCTAAGCATCATACATATAATGGAAGTGTGACCAAATGCAAGTGTGACCAAAGCACCATTGAAACAATGATGATGTGACCAAAGCACCATAGATACACTGAAAGTGTGACCAAAGAACCATTGAAACAGTAATAATGTGACCAAAGCACCATAGACACAAAAATGGGTGACCAAAGCACCACCAAAACAGTGATTATGTGACCCAAGCATAAAAGACAGAGTAAAAGTGTGACAAAAGCACCATTGGAACAGTGAAAATGTGATTTAAGCACCATATACAAAGTGATAGTGTGACCAAAGTACCACTGAGAAAGTGATAGTGTGACCTAAGCACTATAGATACGGTGAAAGTGTGACCAAAGCACCGTTGAAATGGTGCTGATGTGACCTAAGCACAATAGACACAATGAAAGTGTAACCAAAGCACCATTGAAAGAACTCAATGTGACCAAAGGACCATGGATAGAATGAAAGTGTGATGAAGCACCATTGAAACCGTAATAATGTGACCAAAGCACCATACACATAGTGAGAGTGTGACCAAAGCAACATTCAAACAGTGATAATATGACCAAGGCACTATAGACATAGTACAAGTGTGACCAAAGCACCATTGAAACTGTGATAACGTTACATACGCACCATAAACACAATGAAAATGTGACCAAAGCACCATTGAAATAGTGATAGTGTGAGTTAAGCACCATATATACAAAAAACATGTGACCAAAGCACCATTGGACCAGTGATTGTCTGACCTAAGCACTATAGACACAGTGAAAGTGTGACCGAAGTACCACAGAACGGTGATTATGTGACCTAAGCACCATAGAAACAGTGAAGGTGTGTCCAAAGCACCAATGAAACAGTGATAATGTCACCAATGCACCATATAAATAGTGAGAATAAACCAAAAGCACCTTTGAAACAGCGATAACATGACAAAAGCACCATAGACACAGTGAAAGTGTGACCAAAGCACCATTAAACAGGTGATAATGTGACAAAAGCACCATATACACAGTGAAAGCGTTACCAAACCACCATTGAAATAATGATGACGTGACTTAAGCACCATAGACAGAAAGAAGGTGTGACCAAAGCACCATTGAAACAGCGATAATGTGACCTAAGCACCATAGACACGTAAACGTGTTACCAAAGCACCATTGAAACAGTGATAATGTGTGGTAAGCACCATAAACACAATGAAACTATGACCAAAGCACCATTGAAACCGTGATAATGTGACGTAAGCACTATAGACCCAGTGAAAGTGTGACCAAAACACCACTAAAATGGTGATGATGTGACCTAAGCACCATAGACACGGTGAAAGTGTGACCAAAGCACCATTGAAACGGCGATTATGTGACCAAAGCACCATAGACACAATGAATGTGTGATTAAACTACCATTACAACAGTGATAATGTGACCAAAGCACCATAGACACTACAATAGTGTGGCCAAAGCACCACTGAAACAGTGATCATATTACCTAAGCACCATAGACAAAGTATAAGTGTGACCAAAGTACCATTCAAACAGCAATAACGTGACCAGAGCACCATAACCACAATGAATGTGTGACCAAAGCACCATTGAAACAGTGATAATGCGACCAAAGCACCATAGACACAGTGAAAGTTTCACCAAAACGCCATTGAAACACTGATAATGTCATCAAGGCACCATGGACAAAGTGAAAGTGTGACCAAAATCACCATCGAAACAGTAATAATATGAGCAAAGCATTGTAAACGAGTGAAAGTGTGCCCAAACTATCATTGACTCAGTGTCAATGTGACCAAAGCACTATAGATACAGTGAAAGTGTGGCAAGAACACCATTAAAACTGTGATAATGTGACCTATGCAGTGTAGACACGTTGAAATTGTGACCAAGGCACCATTGAAACAGTGATAATATGACCTAAGCGACATAGACACAGTGAAAATGTGACCAAAGCACCATTGAAACATTGATTATATGACTTGAGCACTTTAGACACAGTGCAAATGTGACAAAAGCACCATTGGAACACTGAACATGTGACATAAGCACTATAGACATAGTGAAAGTGTGACCAAAGTACCATTGAAACATTGATAATGTGACTAACCACTTTATATACAGAGAAAATATGATCAAAGTGCCATCAAAACAGTGATAATGTGACCTAAGCACTTTGTGCACAGTAAGGGTGTGATCAAAGCAGCACTGAAACCGTAACAATGTGACCAAAGCACTATAAACACGATGAAAGTGTGACAAAATCACATTTGAAAAAAGTGATAATGTAACCAAAGCACTATGGACATGGTGAACGTGCGACCAAAGCACCATCGAAACAGTGATTGTGTGACGTTATAGACACAGTGAAAGTGTGACCAGAGCACAATTGAAACAGTGAACATGTGACTTCAGCACTATAGACATAGTGAAAGTGTGACCAAAGCACCATTGAAACAGTGATAATGTGACCTAAGCACCATAGACACAGTGAAAGGGTGACCAAAGCACGATTAATACAAAGATAATGCAACATAAGCACTATAGAAACTGTGGCTTGGTGACCTAATCACCACTAAAAAAGTGATAACGTGATGCAAGCACTGTAGATACAGTGAATATGTGACCAAAGCACCATCAAAACAGTGATAATGTGACTTAAGCACTATAGAAAGAAGTGAAAGTGTGACCAAAACACTATTGAAAGAGTGACCATGTGACCTAAGTACTTTAGACACGGTGAATTTGAAAGTGTGACCAAAACACCATTGAAACAGTGGGAATGTAACCTAAGAACTATGGAAACAGTGACAGTGAGACCAAAGCAACATTGAAACAGCGATAACATGACTGAAGTACTATAGACACATTGAAAGTGTGACCAAAGTACCATTGAAAGAGTAATAATGTGTCCTTAGCACCATAGACACAGTGAAACTATAACCGAAGCACAAATAAAACAGTGATAGTGCGACCAAAGTTCTATAGACATGTTGAAAGTATGACCAAACCACAACAAAGTCATTTGTAATGAGGGCTACGAATTAAAAACACAGTAAACATGTGATCAAAGCACCATTGAAACAGTGATACTGTGATATAAGCACTATAGATATAGTGAAAGCGTGACCAAAACACCATTGAATCAGTGATAATGTTACATAAGCACCATAGACACAAAGAAAGTGTGACCAAAGCACCATCAATACAGTGGTAATGACCTAAACACTATAGACACAATGAATGTGTGACCAAATCACCATTCAAAACGTGATAATGTGACATCAGCACTATAGACATGGTGAAAGTGTGACCAACGTACCATTGAAGCAGTGATAATGTGACCCAAGCACTATAGATACAGTGAAAGTGTGACCAACACACCATTCAAATAGTGATAACATGACCTTAGCACTATAGACATAGTGAAAATGTTACAAAAGCACCATTCATACAGTGATAATGTGACACAATAACTATAGACACTGTGGAAATGTGACCAAAGCACCATTGAAACATTGATATTGTGCGCAAAGCACTGTAGACAGTGAACGTGTGACCAAAGCACCATTGAAACAGTGAAATATGGCCTAAGCCACATTGACAGAGTGACTGTCTGAACAAAGAATCATTGAAAAGGTCACAGAATGACCTAAGCACTACAGACACAGTAAGAGTGTTACTAAAGCACCATTGAAAACGTGATAATGTGACCTACGCACTATAGAAACCGTGAAAGTGTGACCGATACGCCATTGAAACAATGATTATGTGATCAAAACACTCTAGCCACAGTGAAAATGTGACCAAAGCACTCTTGAAACAGTCATAATGTTGACCAATGCACTATGGACATGGTGAAAGTGTGACCAAAGCACCATGGAAACAGTGATGATGGGACCCACGCATTATAGACATAGTGAAAGTGCGACCAAAGTACCATTGCAACAGTGATAATGTGACCTAGGAACCATAGAAACTGTGAAAGTATGACCAAAGCACCATTGAAGAAGTTGTAATGTGACTTAAGCACTATAGACACGGTGAAAGTGTGTTCGAAGCACCAGTCAAGCAGTGATAAGGTAACTTAAGCACTATAGACTCAGTGAACATGTGACAAAAGCACCACTAGAATATTGAGAATATGACATAAGCACTATAGACACCGTGAAAGTGTGACCAACACACCATTCAAACAGTGATTTTCTGACCAAACCACTATAGAAACACTGAATGTGCGACCAAATAACCATTGAAACGGTGACAATGGTATCCCAAGCACCGTAGAGAGAGTGAAAATGTTACCAAATCACCATTGAAACAGTCATAATCTGACCTAAGCACTGCAGATACAGTGAAAGTGTGACCAAAGCACCATTGAAACAGTGATCCAGTGACCTAAGCACTATAGACGTAGTGAAAATGTGACAAAAGCACCATTGAAATAATTATAATTTTATCTAAGCACTATTGAAAGAGTGAAAGTGTGATCAAAGCACCACTGAAACAGTGATAACATGACAGAAGCACCATGTACGGAGTGAAAATGCAACCAAACACCATTGAAACAGTGACAATGTGACCAAAGCACCTTTTAAACAGCGACAATGTGACCTAAGCACTATAGACACACTTAAAGTGTGACAAAATCACCATTGAGAAGTGATAATGTGACCTAAGCACTATAGACACGATGAAAGTATGACCAGAGTACCACGAAAACAGTGATAATGTGACCTAAGCACTGTAGACACAGGAAACGTGTGACAAAAGCAACATTCAAACTGTGATAACATGACCTAAGCACCATAGACACAGTGAAATTGTGACCAAAGCACCATTGAAATAATGATAATATGACTCAAACACTGAAGACAGAGTAAAATTGTGAGAAAAAACCATTAAAATAGTGTTATGTTACCTAAGCACTATAGAGAGAGAGTGAAAGTACGACCAAAATACCACCAAATCAGTGATAATGTGACTAACGCACTATAGACACAGTGATAATATGACAAAAGCGCTATAGACATGGTGAAGGTGTGACCAAAAGACCATGGAAAAGTGATAGTGTGACCTAAGCATTATAGACACATTGAAAGTGTGACCAAAGCACCATTGAAACAGTGATAATGTGCCTTAAGCACTATAGAAATAACCACAGTGTGACCAATGCACCATTGTAACAGTGATAACATGACCTAAGGACCATAGACACAGTGAAAGTGTAACCTAAGCACCATTGAAAGAGTGATAATGTGACCTAAGCACTATACACACAGTTAACGTGTGACCAAAGTACCGTCAAAACAATGATAATGTCACCTAAGCACTATAGACAAAGCAAACGTGTGACCAAAGCACCATTGAAATAGCGTCAATGTGAACAAAGGACTATATACACAGTGAAAGCGTGACCAAAGCACTATTGAAACAGTGAAAATGTGACCTAAGCACTAAAGACACGACAAAAAATGGGACCAAATAACCATTGAAACAGCGATAATGTGATATAAGCACCATAGACACTCTGAAAATGTGAACAAAGCACAATTGAAACAGTGATAATGTGACCAAAGTACCATGGACACATTGAAAGTGTGAGTACATCATCATTCAAATAGTGATAATCTGACCTCCATACTATTGACATGGTGAAAGGGTGACCAAAGTACCATTGAAAGATAGATTGTTTGACCAAAGCACCATAGACACAGTCAAAGTGTGAGCAAATTACCATTAAAACAGTGATAATGTGACCTAAGCACTGTAGACATGGTAAACGTGTTACAAAAGTACCACCAAAACAGTTATAATGTGACCTAAGCACCATAGAAAAAGTGGAAACATGACCAATGCACCATTGAAACAACAATAATATGACTACATCAACATAGCCACAATACAATTGTGACCACAGCACAATCGAAACAGTGATAATGTTACCAAAGCACCATAAGCACAGTACAATGGTGACTAGAGCACCATTGCAACAGTGATAATGTGACCAAGGCACCAAAGACACAGTGAAAGCGTGACCAAAGCACCATTGAAACAGTTATAATGTGACCAAAGGACCATGGACACAGTGAAATTTTGACCAAAGCACCATTGAGTTAGTAATGATTTGACATACACACCATAGATAGTGAAAGGGTGACCAAAGCACCATTGAAACCGTGATGATGTGATCCAAGCACCATAGACACAGTAAAAGTGTGACCAAAGTACCATTAAAACTGTGATAATGTGACCAAAGCACAAGGGACAAAGTGAATGTGTTACCAAAGCACCATTTAAACTGTAAAAATGTGACCAAAGCACCATAGACACACTTAACGTGTGACCAAAGCACCATGAAAATAGTAATGAAGTGACCTAAGCACTTTAGACACAGTGAAAAAATGACCAAAGCATCATTAAAACAGTTATAAAGTGAACAAGCAACCAGAGACATGGTGAAAGTACGAGTTAGTCACTATTAAAACAGTGACAATGTGACCTAAGAATCATAGGCACAGTGAAAGAGTGACCAGAGTATCATTGAAATAGTGATCATGTGACTTATGCACTATAGATACAACAACGTGTGACCGAAGCACCATTGAAACGGTGATAATGTGACCAAAGCAGCACAGACACAGAGAAAGTGTAACCAAAGCACGATTGGGACAGTGATAATGTGACCAAGGTAGCATTGACACAGTAAATGAGTGACCAAAGTACCATTAAAAGAGTGTTAATGTGACCAACGAATCATAAACTCAGTGAAATTGTGACCAAAGCACCGTTGACACAATGATAATGTGACCAAGCACCACAGACACAGTTAAAGTGTGACCAATGCACCGTTAAAAGGGTGATAATGTGACATAAGCACCATAGACATAGTGAAAGTATGACCAAAGCACCATTGAAACAGTGATAGTGTGACCTAAGCACCATAGACATAGTGAAGCTGTGACCAAATCACCATTGAAACAGCGATAATCTGGCCTAAACACCATAGACACAGTGACAGTGACCAAAGCACCATTGAAAAAAAATTACTGTGACATACGCATTATAGACAGTGAAAGTGTGACCAAAGTACCAATGAAACACAGATAATGTGACCTCAGCACCATAGAAAAAGTGAAAGTGTGACCAAAGCACCATTGAAACAGTGATAATGTGACCAAGGTACCAGAGACACAGTGAATGTGTGACCAAAGCACCATTGAAACAGTGATAATGTGGCCAAAGCACCATCGACAATGTGAAAATGTGACCAAGGCACAAGTGAGACAGTGATGAATTGACCTAAGAACAATATCTAGTGAAAGTGTGACAAACGCATAATTGAAACCAAGATGATGTATACAAGCACCATAGACACAGTGAAAGTGTGTCCAAAGCACCATTGAAATAGTAGTGGAGTGATCTAAGCACCATAGATAAAGTAAATGTGTGATCTAACCACCATTGAAACAGTTATAACGTGACCAAAGCATCATAAACACGGAGAAAATGTAACCAAAGCACCATTGAAACAGTGATAATGTGACCAAGGCACCACAGACATAGTGAACGTGTGACCAAAGCAACATTGAAAGAGTGATAATGTGACCAAAGCACCATACACAGAGTGCACATGTGAAAAAGTGAAATTGTGACATAAGCACCATAGGCAGCTAAATTGTGACCAAAGCACCATTGAAACAGTGATTATGTGACCTAAGCACCATCGATACAATAAAAGTGTGACCAAAGCACCATTAACACAGTGATATTGTGGCCAAAGCACCAAAAACACAGTGAAGGTGTGTCAAAAGCATCATTGAGACAGTGATAATGTGACCAAAGCACCATAGAAACGTAAACAGGTCACCAAAACACCATTGAAATAGTGATAATGTAACCTAAGCACCATAGAAACAACGAAAGTGTGACCAAAGCACCATTAAACAATTCTTAACGTGACCAAAGCACCATATACACTGTGAAAATGTGACCAAAGCACCATTGAGGCATTGATGATTTGACGTATGTACCATAGTTAGTGAAAGTGTGACCAAGTCACCATTGAAACAGTGATGATTCGATCCAAGCACCATATACACGGTGAAAGGTGACCAAAGTACCATTGATATAGTGATAATGTGACCAAATCACCATAGACACAGTGAGAGTGTGAGAAACGCACCATTAAAAAGGTGATAATGTGACCCAAGCACTATAGACAGAGTGAAAGGGTGACCAAAGTACCATTGAAACAGTAATCATGTGACCTAAGAACTATAGACACAGTAAACGTATGACCAAAGTACCATTAAAACAGTGATAATGTGACCAAAGCAGCATAGACACAGAGAAACTGTAACCAAAGCACCATTGAAACAGCAAGGCACCACAGACATAGTGAACGTGTGACCAAAGCACCATTGAACGAGTGACAATGTGACCAAAGCACCGTAGACATTGTGAACATGTTACTAACGCACCATTGAAACAGGGATAGTGTGACCTAAGTACCATGGACACAGTTAAAGTGTGATCAAAGCACCATTGAAATAGTGATAATGTCACCTAAGCACCATAGACACCGTGAATGTGTGACCAAAGCATCATTGAAATAGTGATGATGTGACCTAAGCAGGATAAACACAGTGAAAGTGTGTGCAAAGCACCATTGAAACAGTGATGTTGTGACCTAAGCACCATAGGCACAGTGAAACCTAAACCAAATTACCACTGACATAGTGATAATGTGGCCTAGGCACCATAGAAACAGTGAAAGTGTGACCAAAGCACCATTGAATCCTGGATAATATAACATAAACACTATAGACACATTGAAAGTGTGACCAAAGGACCACTTGAACGGTGATAATGTGACCTAAGCACAGTGTTGCCTTCGATGCTTGTTGTAGGGCCCCTACAACGACCTCGGCACATCGAGGCACATCGATGTAGCCTGGATGTGGTGTAGGGTCGTAGGGGTGACCGGGACCTACTGGCGCCCAATTTTTCAACACGGCCGAGACGACCAAGCACAAATCCCAGTCACCGCGAGTAGCCCGGTTCGGCTTCGGACACCTCGGAAGCACTTCACATGCACGCATCATGCCATACTTAGAAGTGCTGGCAATGACAGTGACATGTGGCATGACTCAGCTTAGATTTGACCAATGGGGAGGTTAGATAGCAAGGACTCATATGACAGCCTGGAATGAAAGGCGCCTACTTAGCTTCATCCTGAGCGGACATTCCGAGGGCCAGTCACATGCGGTGCATTGGAATCTTCTAAAATCTCTTATCGATAAGCATAGAGTACTGTTTGGTAAAATTTTGTGGAAAACGTTAACGTAAAAAATGTCTTTCCATACACGTAGTTTGAACGTCAAATACATGACGACAACATTTTCATCATTTTAGTTGCAACGGTAGGAGGTTTTACTAAATCTCTCTCAATTCAATTTTTGTTTGTTAGTAAGTCCGAACATGCAAACCGATTGTTTGCATGTTCGGACTTGTGCATCGATTTGCCGACAGATCATGTACCGTCGATCAGTGAATCGTGTGCCATCAATTTGCTGATGGCTCATTTACCGTCAATCTTGAGAACGCTCGTACACCGTCCATTTGGCAACTCATCGGAGGTGCGTTTGCGGTGGCGGAGTCAGCGTCTGGAAAGACGCCGATGCCGACACTCAATACTCCGCCACTCTATACTCCCAGTAACACACCAACGATGTGTTAGATGATGGCGTATGCACTTCACCGCCGGGAGTAGCCCGGCGGTTGTTTCACCGTGGCTTCGCAGCCAAGCTCTCAGCCAAGCACCAACAGAGGCTCCACTGGTGCCTCAAGCCCCTCGGTTACCCCAGCGTCTGCCGTGCCCGGCCAGTTTGACGCCAGCACGTGGAACCCACCAAGGAGGCGCAGGCTCACTGGTGATTTTCTCACCAAGGAGCTTTCAAAACACTGCCAAGCATGGGTGACGCCGGCGAAGAAGGCTGGCTTCATATGCGGAGCATGTGCCAAGAAAGTGAGCGGAACGTGTGACTGCATCCGCGGGCACTTTGCATGCAACAATCCAAACGTGGGCAAGTGTCCACATCCTCCACCAACATGTCGTGACGCTCTCGGTCTTGAGCGCATGCCTCCTCCTCCAGCAGGATGGAAGCCGCATAACGTGAAGCTCTACAAGGGAGAAGGTGCTCGATGGGGAACCAAGGATAAGCCAGTTGCGTGGATCAAGTTGGCGGAGGCACAGGAGAAGGAGGTGACAGCAGCAGTTGGGGGGATGGTGTTGCACCTCGACTCCAGCGATGAGGAGGCACAGCAGCAGCAAAAGGCAGCAGGTCCTAGCAGGCCGGCAGCTTCAACAACGCTTGAGGTTGAGATACCGCTCTTTGACATCAACAAAGCTGCTTCATTTCGCCAGACCACCATGGTTGAGCACACTGACAAGCAGAAGAACGACCGCTGCCAGCTGGACATCGTCAAACTAATGTGCATCACCGCATCCCCTATCTCTTTCTGTAGAGAACCAGTTCTCGTGGAAGTCATCAGGTCGGCCAGGAAAACTACTCCAAGTTTCAGGCTTCCAAGCAGGGACACAGTGACTGGTGAGCTGTTGCCCAGGCTAGACACTGAGCTGGCCGAGCTGGACGCTCCCTTGATGCAGGGTTGGTCGACATACGGCATCAGCCTTGCTGTTGACGAGTGGCCTGACAGGCAGGTTAGGCCTGTGTACAATGCCATGGCAGTGAATTCCATGGGGGCTGTTCACCTGTTTTCTCGTGATGCAAGCAGCTTGACCAGAGACGCGGACCACATAGCAAGCATGATTGTTGCAGAAATTGAGACAGTGGGCGAGCACAAAGTCATTTCAGTCATCTGTGACAATGCTTCTGTGAACAAAAAGGCCTTTTCAGACCTGAGAGTGTGGTACCCAAAGCTATTCTTCCAAGGTTGTTGTGCCCACAACATTGATCTCATTATGAAGGATGTTGGCAAGTCTGCATGGGGTGCGGGGATCATTGGGAAGTGTGAGAAGATCATTGCATTTTTGAGGAACAACGCCATGCCCAGGACATGGCTGAAGGAAAAAATGGGAGGCAAGGTGCTGAAGACCAGGTGTGACACCCGCTTCGCCTCTGTCTTTGACATGGTGGAGAGGCTCTTGGAGCTGAGAGCAGAGGTGGAGGAGTTTGTGCAGCTGCCTCTGTGGAAGCTGATTGGTTCAACCAGGGATGCAGGATTCAGAAGCAGGAAGAAGGAGGTGAGGGCGCGCATTCGCTGCAATGTTTTTTGGTTGCAGGTACGTCAGTTGAAGGATGTGCTTTTGCCACTGGTGAAGGTGCTGCGGGTGGATGACGCCCCTGGTGGGGGGGGCAGGGCAGATTTACGAGGGACTGCTGGATTGTGCTGAGCAGCTGAAGGCCCTGAATGAGAAGAAAGGGAGGAAGCCGAGTAAGGTGGCGGAATGCCATGTCAACTACGTCTTGGGGAGGCTAGACCAGCGGTGGTCAAGGGACATGTCTTGTCCCCTTTATGCAGCTGCCCGCCGTCTACATCCTGATCACTTCGGGAATGATCTGTCAACTGACTTCACCACCTTGGAGGCCTGGCAAGCTGTCATAGAGGCCCTGGTTCCAGAAGAGCACCAGGATGTCATCATGAAAGAGATGGGAGCCTTCCAGCTGGGACAGACTAGCGTAGTCCAGGATCCGATGGTGTTTGCACACAGGAATGCCAAGGCTGTCGCAGCTGTTGCAAAGGTGCAATGTGGTACCATGACTGCTGTCGAGTGGCATGTAAACTACATGTGCGCATTGCCTGTGCTCAGGGATCTGGCTCTGAAGATCCTGTCTCAACCTTGCTCATCATCAGAGTGTGAACGCATTTTCTCAGCACATGAGCTCATTCATACCGCCAAGAGGAACCGGCTCAAGGTGGCAACCTTAGAGCTCCTTGTGCGGTGTCACGTGCGTTTTCGCAAACACTATGGCAGGAATGGACGCATTGCAGCGAGGGACCTGGCGAGGGCTGCAGCAGCTGAAGCAGAAGTAGAGGCAGAAGCAGATGCCAGCGAAGATGACGGAGAGGTGGTGGAGGAGGAAGGTGTGTTGAGTGAGCCCGAGGAGGATTGGGAGACTGACTATGAGGGTGAGGAGGAGGAGGAGCTTGTGGAGGAGGTGGGAGAGGATGATGTGGTGGAGGTCATGGCCTCCGTGCGTGTCATGAATGATACCCCTGGTCTACCTCATGCACGGCCAGTGCGTGTTCGTGTGCAGGAGAAGTCAGCAAGCACCAGGGCAGCGGCAGGTGGGGGAGGAGCAAGCACCAGGAGGGCACCGGCAAGTGGGGGGGGGGAGCAAGCACGAGCAGGGCAGCGGCAGATGGAGGAGGAGCAAGCACCAGCAATGCACCTGCTGATGGAGCAGAAGGTGTGATGGATGCAAGGGAGGGAGGAGTGGAAGGTGAGCAAGGTGGAGGAGGAGGAGCAGGAGAATAGGGTGCTGGAGAGGGAGGAGCAGGAGAACAGGGTGTTGGAGAGGGAGGAGCAGGAGAAGAGGGTGCTGGAGAGGGTGGATTAGGAGAACAGGGTGCTGGAGGGGATGGAGCAGGAGAGCAAGGTGCTGGGGAGGGAGGAGCAGGGGGTGATCCAGCTTCAACTGCTGCCTCCCACGTTGGCGGTGCAAAGAGCAGTTCTAAGCGTGCTGCTCTAGCTGCCCTAGCAGCATCTAGGGTTTCCAAGCGTCGGGCAGGTGGCACTTTAGCAGCAGCTGTAGTGGCTAGGAATTTGGCGGCAAAGCGCAGAGCTGCTGCTGCTACAAAGAAGTACAAGTAGATTTTGTCGTTCTTTACTTGTGATCAATGCAATCTGTGACTTTTCAAAATGTATGAGGTTCTTTGCAATGTCTGTTTCCTTCGTTTGAATACTCCTTGAAATACATGACCATAATGAAAGTGTCATAGTGACAAAGTAACACAGTAACATGGTGACATGGTGACATGGTGACATGGGTACATTGAATGGTTGTATGTTATTTCACAATGGTGCAAAATTGAAAGGTTTTTTAGAGNGGGGGGGGAGCAAGCACGAGCAGGGCAGCGGCAGATGGAGGAGGAGCAAGCACCAGCAATGCACCTGCTGATGGAGCAGAAGGTGGGATGGATGCAGGTGAGGGAGGAGTGGAAGGTGAGCAAGGTGGAGGAGGAGGAGCAGGAGAACAGGGTGCTGGAGAGGGAGGAGCAGGAGAACAGGGTGTTGGAGAGGGAGGAGCAGGAGAATAGGGTGCTGGAGAGGGTGGATCAGGAGAACAGGGTGCTGGAGAGGGTCAAGCAGGAGAGCAGGGTGCTGGGGAGGGAGGAGCAAGGGGTGATCTAGCTTCAACTGCTGCCTCCCGCATTGGCGGTGCAAAGAGCAGCTCCAAGTGTGCTGCTCTAGCTGCCCTAGCAGCATCTAGGGTGTCCAAGCGTCGGGCAGGTGGCACTTTAGTAGTAGATGTAGCAGCTAGGAATTTGGCGGCAAAGCGTAGAGCTGCTGCTGCTACAAAGAGGCACAAGTGCATGATGATGTTCTTTACTTGTGATCAATGCAATATGTGACTTTTCAAAATGTATGAGGTTCTTTGCAATGTGTGTTTCCTTCGTTTGAATATTCATTGAAATACGTAACCATAATGAAAGTGTCATAGTGACAAAGTAACACAGTAACATGGTGACATGGTGACATGGTGACATGGGTACATTGTATGGTTGTATGCTATTTAACAATGGTGCAAAATGAAAGGTGTTTTATAGTTAACCTTTTTAGCACTTTGAATACACATGCTGGAAATGTACTTCATATCTCTAATTTGCAAATCTCCACACACATGCGGCCAAGATGTGGCCAGAATCCCCAAACAAAGCTTCACCCACATCGATGTGGTCCATTGTGGCTACATCAATGTTCCGAGGTGGACATCGATGTACCGAGGTTCGAGGGATCAAGGTCAACACTGCCTAAGCACTATAGATACGATAAAATTATGACCAAAGAACCATTGAAACTGCATTGATGTAACCTATGTACAATAGACACAGTGAAAGTGTGATGAAAGTACCAGTGCAACAGTGTTAATGTGACCACAGCACCACAGACATAGTGAATGTACCATTGAAATAGTGATAATGTGACCTAGGGACTGTAGACACGAAGAAAGTGTGACCAAACCACCATTGGAACCATGATAACGCGACCTAAGCACTATATGCACAGTTAAAGTATGACCAACTCATCACTGAAAGGGTGATAATGTGACTTAAGCACCATATATATAGTCAAAGTGTGACCAAAGCACCATTGAAATAGCGATAATAGGACCAAAGCACCATAGACACATTGAAAGTGTGACCAAAGCACCATCAAAACTACAATAATGTGACCAAATTTTCATATACATTGTGAAAGTATCACCAAAGCACCATTGGAACAGTGTAAACGTGACCTAAGCACCATATACACAGTGAAAACGTGACCAATGCACCACTGAAGTAGTGATAATATGACCAACGCACCACAGATACATAAAGGTGTGACAAAACACCATTGAAATAGTGATAATGTGACCTAAGCTTCATGGTTACAATCAATGTGTGACCAAAGCACCATTGAATTAGTGATAATGTGACCTAAGCACCATAGACAGAGTGATGGTGTAACCAAAGTACCATAGACAAAGGAAATGTATGACCTAAGCACCATTGTAACAATGATGATGTGACCTAAACACTTTGGACACAGTAAAAGTGTGACCAAAGCATCAGTGAAGTAGTGATAATGTGGCCAACGCAACATAGACATATTAAAAGTGTGACCAAAGCACCAAAGAAACAGTGATACTGTGATTATAGCACCATAGAGACAGTGAAAGTGTGCCCAAAGTACCATTGAAACAATGATAATGTGACCTAAGCACCGTAGAAAAAGTGATAGTGTGATCAACATACCATAGAAATAGTGATAACATCACTTAAGGAGTACAAACAGAGTGACAATGTGACCAAAGTACTACTGGAACAGTGATAATGTGACCTTAGCACCGTAGACAAAGTGAAAGCGTGATCAAAGAACCATTGAAACAGCGATAATGTTACCAAATCACCATAGAAACAATAAAAGCGTGACCAGAGCACCATTTAAACAATGATCATGTGACCAAAGCACCATATACACGTGAACATGTGACCTAAGTACCATAGACACGTAAACGTGTGACCAAAGCACATGTGAAACAGCGATAATGTGACCTAAGCACCATAAACACAGTGAAATTATGACAAAGGCACCATTAAAACAGTGACAATGTGAGTTAAGCACCATGGACATAGTGAACGTGTGACCAAAGCACCATTAAAATCATGATAATGTGACCTGAGCACTGCACACACAGTGAAAGTGTGACCAAAGCGCCGCTGAAACGGTGATAATGTGACGTAAGCACCATGGACATAGTAAACGTGGGACCAAAACATCATTGAAACAGTAATAATGTGACCAAAGCACCATAGACATAGTGAAAGTGTGCTTAAAGCACCAATGACACTGTGATAATGTACCCATAGCACCATGGACACACTGAAAGTATGACCTAAGAACCATAGACACGGTGAAAGGGTTATCAAGGCACCATTGAAACCGTGAAAATGTGACCTAAGCACTATAGACAAAGTGAAAGTATGACCAACGCACCACTGAAATAGTAATAATGTGACCTAAGCACCACAGACACAGTGCAAGTATGACCAAAGCACCATTGAAAACAGTGATATTTTGACTTAAACACCATATACACAGTCATGAAAGCACCATTGAAAAGTGATAATGAGACCTAAGCACTATAGACACAGTGAAGGCGTGATCAAAGCACCACGGAAACGGTGATAATGTGACCTAAGCACGACAAGCACAGTGAAAGTAAGACCAAAGTAACATTGAAACAGTAATAATTCGACCAAAGCACCACTGACACAGTGAATGTGTGACCAAAGTACCATTGAAAGAGGTATAATGTGACCAAAGTACCATAAACACAATGAAAATGTGATCAAAGCACCATTGAAACAGTCATAATGTGACCTAAGCACCATAGACACAGTGAAGCTGTGACAGTACCATTGAAGCAATGATAATCTTACCTGAGTATAGTAGACACATTGAAGCTGAGACAGTATCATTGAAACAATGATACTCTGACCTAATTACCATAAAACCAGTGATATTGTGATCAAAGCACCATTGAAAAAGTGATAATGTGACCTAAGCACTATAGACACATTGAAAGTGTGACCAAAGTACCACTGAAATGGTCATAATGTGACCTCACGACCATAGAAAAAGGTGAAAGTGTGACCAAAGCACAATTGAAACAGCGATAATGTGACTAGACCAGGTTAGCCACGATGAAAGTGCAACAAAAAAACCATTAAAACATTGATAATATGACCAAAGCACCATAGACACCGTGAAAGTGTGACCAAAGCACCACTGAAACAGTGATAATGTGGCCAAAGTACCATAGACAGTGACAATGTTACTAAAGCACCATTGAGATAGTGATGATTTGACCTGAGCACCATAGATGGTGAAAGTGTGACCAAAGTACCATTGAAACAGTTGTGATGTGCTCTAAGCACTATATACACAATGAAAGTGTGACCAAAGCACCATTGAAACAGAGATGGTGTGCTCTAAGCACCATACACATGGTAAATGTGTGACCGAATCAATATTGAAACAGTGACAATGTGACCAGATCAGCATAGACACATAAAAGGGTAGCCAAAGGACCATTGAAACAGTGATAATGTGACCAAGGGACCACAAAAAAAGTGAACATGTGACCAAAGCACCACTGAAAGAGTGATAATGTGACAAAGCACCATAGACACAGTGAAAATGTGATCAAAGCACCATTGAAGTAGTGATAATGTGACATAAGCACCATACACAATTAAAGTGTGACCAACGCACCATTGAAACAGTGATAATGTGACATAAGCACCATAGACACTTGAAAGCATGACCAAAAGAACCATTAACATAGAGGTTATGTGACCAAAACACCATAGACACAGTGAAGGTGTGTCCAAAGCACCATTGAAACAGTGATAATGTGACCTAAGTACCATAGACACGTAACAGGTAACCAAAACACTATTGAAACACATATAGTGTGACCTAAGTACCATAGACACAGTGAAACTATAACCAAAGCACCATTGAAATAGGGATAATGTGACCTAAGTACCATAGACAAAATGAAAGTGTGATTAAGAGACCATTGAAATGGTGACAATGTGACCTAAGCACCATAGACACACTGAGAGTGTGACCAACAATACCACTCAAATGGTGATAAAGTGACCTGAGCACCATAGATGCAGGATAAGTGTGACCAAAGCACCATTGAAATAATGATGATGTGACCAAAGCACCATAGAAACAGTGAAAGTGTGATCAAAGCACACTTGCAACTGCGATAATGTGACCATAGCACCATAGAGACAGTGAAAGTATGACCAACGCACCATTGAAATAGTGATAATGTGACCAAAGCACCACGGACAATGAAAGTGTGACAAAAGCACAATTGAAACAGCGATAATGTGACCAAGGCAGCATATACACGATGAAAGTGTGACCAAAGCACCACTGAAATGACGATAATGTAACCTAAGCACCATAGAAACAGTGATCGTGTGACCAAGCACAATTGAAACGGCGATAATGTGACAGAAGAGCCATATACACGCTGAAAGTCTGACCAAAGCACACTTGAAACGAAAATAATGTGACCAAAGTACCATAGACACAGTGAAAGTATAACCAATGCACCATTGAAACAGTGAGAATGTGACCAAAGCACCATAGACACTGTGAAAGTGGAACCAAAGTACCATTGAAACTGTGATAATGTGACCAAAGCACCAAAGACACAGTAAACGTGTGATTAAAGCACCATTGAAAGTAGTGATAATGTGACCAGCACACCATAGACACACAGAACGTGTGACCAAAGCACCATGCAAATAGTGATGAGAGTGACCTTAGCACTATATACACAGTGAAAGTGTGACCACAACATTATTCAAACAGTTACAATGTGACCAAAGCACCATAGACAGCGTGAAAATGTGAGCAAATAACCATTGAAACAGTGCAAATGTGACCAACGCAGCATATACACGAAGAAAGTGTACCCAAAGCACCATTTAAACCGTGATAATGTGACCAAGGCACCAGAGACACACTGAATGTTTGACCAAAGTACCATTGAAAGAGTGATAATGTGACCAACGCACCATGGACATTGTGAAAATGTGACCAACGCGCCATTGAAACAGTGATAATGTGACGTAAGCACCATAGACAGCTATAGTGTAACCAAAGCACAATTGGAACAGTGAGAATGTGAACTAAACATCATTGACACCGTGAACGTGTGTTTAAAGCACCATTGAAACAGTGATAACGTGACATAAGAACCATAGACACAGTGAAGTTGTGACCACAACACTATTAAAAGAATGATAATGTGACCGAAGCACCATAGACACAGTGATAGTGTGACCAAAGCACCATTGATAAAGTAATAATGTTACCTAAGCACTATAAACATTGTGAAAGTGTGAGAAACGTCCCACTAAAAGGGTGATCATGTGACCTTAGCACCATAAAAACATAGAAATGTGACCAAAGAACCATTGAACAACGATAATGCGACCAGACCACCATAGCCACAATGAACGTGTGACCAAAGTACCATTAAAGCAGTGACAATATGATGGAAGCAGCAAATACACAGTGAAAGTGTGACAAACTCTCCATTGAAACAGTGATAATGTGACCAACGCACCATAACCACAGTGAAAGTATGACCAACGTACCATTAAAATAGTGATAATGTGACCAACGCACCATATACACAATGAAAAGGTGACCAGATGACCATTGAGACAGTGATGATTTGACATAAGTACCATATACAGTGAAAGTGAGACCAAAGCACCATTGAAACAGTGATGATGTGAGCTAAGCACCGTGGACACAGTGAAAATGTGACCAAAGTACCATTGCAACAGTGATAAATTGACCAATGCACCATAGGCACAGTGAACGTGTGAGCAAATCACCGTTTAAACAGTGAAAATGTATCCCAGGCACTGTATACATAGTAAAATGGTGACCAAAGTATTATTCAAATAGTGATAATGTGACCTAAGCACTATGGAGACAGTAAAAGTGTGACAAATGTACCATCATTGTGTGTATGGTGCTCATGGCACATTCTCACTATTTGAATGGTGCTCTGGTCAGATGTTCACTGTGTCCATGGTGCTTTGGTCCCATTATTAATGTTTCAATGGTACCTTGGTCACAATTTCACAGTTCCTATGGTGCTTAGGTCACACTATCACTGTTTCAATGGTGCTTATGTCACTCTTTCATTTTGGCTTGGGCGCTTAGGTTACATAAACATTGTTTGAATGGTGCGTTGGTCACAAGTTTACAGTGTTTATGGTGCTTTCGTCACATTATCATCGTTTCAATGGTGCTTTGGTCACACTTTCACTGTGTATATTGTGCTTTGGTCACATCATCACAATTTCAATGGCGCCTTGATTGTGCTTTCACTGTGTCGATTGTGCTTTGGTCACGTTATCACAATCAGTGGTGTTTTGGTCGCACTTTTACTATGTCTATGGTGCTTTGGTCACATTATCACTGTTTAAGTGGTACTTTGGTCACACTTCCATCGTGTCTATGGTGCTTAGGACACACTAGCACTCTTTAGCTGGTGCTTTGGTCACACATTCACTGTGTCTACGGTGCATAGGTAACATTTTCACTGTTTCAATTGTGCTCTCGTCAGACTTTCAATGTGTCTACTGATCTTAGTTCACGTTATTACTGTATCAATGGTGCTTTGGTCACACTTCCAGTGTGTCTATGGTGCTTATGTCACACCATGATTGTTTCAGTGGTGCTTTAGTCACACTTTCACTGTGTCTATGATGCTGTCGTCACTATCTAATTGCTTATGGTTCTTTGATAACATTATCACTGTTTCAACGGTGTTTTTGTCACATGTTCACTGTGGCTACGGTTGTTTGGTCACGTTATCACTGTTCTATTGGTGCTGTGGTCAGACTTTCACCGTCTCTTTGGTGCTTATGTCACATTATCACTGTTTCAAGGTGCTTTGGTCACACGTTTAGTGTGTCTATAGTGCTTGTGTCACATCATCACTCTTTCTATGGTGCTTTGGTCACATTTTCACTGTTTATATGGTGCTTAGATCACATTATCACTTTTTCAATGGTGCCTCGGTCACACTTTCGCTGTTTATGTAGTGAGTTTCTCACATTGTCACCGTTTCAATGATGCTTTGGCCATATTTTCATTGTCTTTGGGGTGCTTTCTTCACACCATGGCTGTATCACACTTTCATTGTGTGGAGGGTGCTCATGTCACATTATCGATGTTTCAATGATGCTTTGGTCACACGTTCACTGTGTCTATGGTGATGTGGTCACATTGCAAGTGTTTCAACTGTGCATTGGTTCCACTTCCACTTCCACTTTCTATGGTGCTTTGGTCACATCACATTTCCACTGCTTCAATGGTGGTTTGGTCATTCGTTCACTGTTTTTATAGTGGTTAGTTCACATTGTCACTGTTTCAATCGTACTTTGGTCACATTTTACAATGTGTGTGGTGCTTGGATCACAGTATCATAGTTTCAATGGTGCTTTGGTCACACATTCACTATTTTTAAGGTGCATATGTCACATTGTAACTGTTTCAATGGTACTTTTGTAACACTTTAATGTGCCTAGAGTGCTTTGGTCACAAAATCACTGTCTCAATGTTGCTTTTGGTTACACTCTCATTGTGTCTATGGTGCTTTGATCACATTATCACTAGTTCAGTGGTGCTTTGGTCACACCTTCAATGTGGTTATGGTGCTTTGGTCACATTATCACTGTTCAATGGTGCTTTGATCACACTTTTACTGTATCTTTGGTGCTTATATCACTTTGTCACTGCTTCAATGGTGCTTTCATCACACTTTCACCCTGTCTATGGTGCTTAGGTGACATCATCACTGTTCAATGGTCCTTTGGTGACAATTTCACTGTGTCTAAGGTTCTTTGGTTGCATTATCATTGTTTGAAGGATTCTTTGGTCACACTTTCACTTTGTCTATGGTACAACGCTCACATTGTTTTTGTTTCAATGGTGCTTTGGTCAAATGTTCTTCGTGTAATTGTGCGTTGGTCACACTTCTACTGTGTCTATGATGCTTTGGTCACATTATCACTATTTCAATGGTTCTATTGTCACAATTTCAATGTGTCTATAGGTCTTAGGTCACATTATCACTGTTTCAATAGTGCCTTTGTCACACATTCACTGTTTATGTTGTGCTTTGGTCACATTATAACGGTTTCAATGATGCTTTGGTAGCACTTTCATTGTCTCTATGGTGCTTTTGTCACAGTATCACTGTTTCTATGGTACGTTGGTAACACTTCCATATTGTGTGGGGTGATTATGTAACATTATAACTATTTCAATTGTGCTTCGGTCACACATTCACTGTGTCTATGTGATTTGGTTACATAACCAGTGTTTCAATGGTGATCTGGTTCTAATTCAACTGTTTCTATTGTTCTTACGTCACGTAATAACTGTTTCAGTTGTGCTTTGGTCACTCTTTCATTGTGGCTATGGTGCATTGGTAACATTGTCACTGTTTTAATGACACTTTGGTCACCCTTTTACCGTGTCAATGGTGCTTAGGTCACATAATCACTATTTCAATGCTGCTTTGGTCACACTTTCACTGTGTCTTTAGTTCTTTGGTCCAATTATCACTGTTTCAATGGTGCTTTGATCACACTTACATTGTGTCTATGGTGTCTAGGTCACAAGATGAATGTTTTAATGGTGCTATGGTCTCACTTTCAAAGTGTCTATGGGGCTTAGATCACATTTTCACAGTTTCATGGGTGGGTTGGTCATTCTTTCACTTTGTCTATGGTGGTTGGGTCACATCATCGCCATTTCAATGGTGCTCTGGTCACTGTTTCACTGTGCATATGGCACCTTGGTCACATTATTGCTGTTTGATTGGAACATTGGTCACACGTTTACTGTTTATGTGTTGCTTTGGTCACATTATCACTCTTGGATTGTACTTTGGTCACATTTCCACAATGTCCATGGTCCTTGGATCACATGATTATGATGCTCATGTCACATTATCCTTCTTTCAATGGTGCTTTGGTAATACTATAATGTGTCTATGGTGCTTTGTTGACATTATCACTGTTTCAGTGGTGTTTTGGTCACACTTTTACTGTGTCGATGGTGCTTCAGTCACATTATCAGTGCTTGCATGGTGCTTTGGTCACACCTTTAATGTGTCACTGGTGCTTTGGTCACATTATCACTGTTCAATGGTGCTTTGGTCACACTTTCACTCTGTGTATGGTGTTAAGATGGCGTGATCTCTGTTTCAATGGTCATTTGGTCACACCTTAAAAGTGTCTATGGTTCTTTTGGTTACATGATCACTGTTGGTGCTTGAATTAATGGTGCTTGAATTACACTTTCACTTTGTCAATGGTACTTTGCTCACATTATTATTGTTTCAATGGTGCTTTGGTCACACTTTCATTGTGTATGTGGTGTTACGGTCATATTAGCATTGCTGCAAAATGTGCTTTGGTCACACTTCTACTTTTTCTATGGTGCTTTTGTCATATTTTCATTATTTCAATGGTGCTTTTGTCACACTTTCATTGTGTCCATGGTGCTTAGGTCACATTATGGCTCTTTCAATGGTGCTTTGGTCACACTTTCACACTGTTTATGGTACTAAGCTCACATAACCATTGTTCCAATGGTGCCTTGGTCACACCTTCACTGTGTCTATGGTGCTTTGTTCACACTAACATTGTTTTAATGGTAATTTTGTCACACTCTCCTTGTGTCTATGGTGTCACGTTATCACTGTTTTAGTGGTGCTTGGGTCATAAGTTTAGTGTCTCTATAGTGCTTGTGTCGTATTATCAGTGTTTCAATAGTCCTTGTGTCACACTGTAACTGTTTCTATGGTGCTTTGGTCACAGTTTCTTTGTTTCAATGGTGCTTTGGTCACACTTCCACCATGTCTATGGTGCTTATGTCACATTAGCATTGTTTCAGTGGTGCTTTGCTCACACGTTTACTGTGTATATGGTGCTTTGGTCATATTATTGCTGTTTCAATATTGCTTTGGTCACACTTTCACTGTGTCTATGGTGTTGTGGTCACATTATCACTATTTCAATGGTGATTTGGTCACACTTTCATTGTGTCGATAATGCTAAGTTAACCTTATTACCGTTTCAATGCCCCTTTGGTCACACTTTCAATATGTGTATGGTGCTTATGTCACATTGTCACTGTTCCTATGGTGCTTTGGTCGTAAGTTTATATGTCTAGGGTGCTTTCGTCACATTATCACTGTTTCAACGGTACTTTGTTCAACATTTCTCTATGTGTATGGTGGTTTGGTCATATCATGACTGTTTCAATGTTGTTTTGGTCAGAATTTCACTGTCTATGGTGCTTTGGTCACATCATTGCTTTTCAATGGTGCTTAGTTCACACTTTCAATGTGTCTATGGTTCTTATATCACATTCACTGCTTCTACGGGGCGTATGTCACATTTGAATTGTTTCAATGGTGCGTTGGTCACACTTTCAGTGTCTATATAGTGCATTGGTCACATTATATCGGTTTCAATGGTCTTGTGGTCACACTTTCACTCTGCCTCTGGTGCATTTGTCACATTATCGTTTTTTAATGTTGCTTTGGTCCAACTTTCACTGTGTTGATGGTGCTTAGGTCACATTATCACTGTTTGAATGGTGCTTTGGTCAGACTTTCACTGTCTTTATGGTGCTTAGGTGAAATTATCGCTGTTTCAATGGTGCTTCGGTCCCACTTTCACTCTGTTTATGGTGCGTTTGTCACATTATCAATGTTTCAATGGTGTTTTTGTCACACTTTCACTATGTATATGGTACTTTGGTTACATTATCATTATTTCAATGGTGCTTTGGTCACACTTTCATTGTGTATATGGTGCTTATGTCACATTATCATTGTTTCAATGGTACTTTGTTCACACGTCTACTGTGTCTATGGTGTTTTGGTCACCTTATCATTGTTTCAATGGTGCGTTGGTCACACTCTCACTGTATCTATGCTGCTTTGGTCAAATGATCACTGTTTCAATGGTGCTTTGGTCACACTTTCACTGTGTTTATGGTGCTTTGGTGACACTACACCCTTTTAATGGTGCTTTGGAAAAGTTTTCACTGTCACTATAGTATTTATGTCACATGACCAGTCTTTCAATGGTGCGTTGGTCACATTTTGAGTGTGTCTATCTTTCTGAGGTCCTATTATCGCTCTTTCAATGGTGTTTTTGTCACACCATCACTGTGTTCATACTGCTTTTGTCACATTATCACTATTTCCATGTTTCTTTGGTCTCACTCTCACTGTCTCTATGGTGCTATGGTCACAACATTTCTGTTCGAATGGGGCTTTTGTAACACTTTCATTACGTGTAGGGTGCTTATATCACATCATCACTATTTCAATGGTGCTTTGGTCACACGTTCACTGTGTCTATGGTACTTAGGTCACAGTAGAACTGTTTCAATGGTGCTTTGGTCAACCTTTCACTGTGTCTATGGTACTTAGGCCTCGTTATCACTGCTTCAATTGTACTTTGGTCACCCTTTTACTATGTCTATGGTGCTCATGTCACATTATCACTATTTTAATGGTGCTTTGGTCACCCTTTCACTATGTCTATGGTACCAAGTTACATTATGATTATTTCAATGGTGCTTTGGTCATACTTTCACTTTGAATATGGTGCGTTGGTCACATTATCACTGTTTCAGTGGTGCTTTGGTCACATCTTCAATGTATATATGGTACTTTCGACACAGTATGGTGCTTTGGTCGTACGTTTATATGTCTAGGGTGCTTTAGTCACATTATCACTGTTTCACTGGTACTTTGGTCAACATTTCCCTATGTGCATGGTGGTTTGGTCATATCATAACTGTTTCAATGTTGTTTTGGTCAGAATTTCACTGTCTATGGTGCTTTGGTCACATCATTGCTTTTCAATGGTGCTTAGTTCACACTTTCAATGTGTCTATGGTTCTTATATCACATTCACTGTTTCTATGATGCTTTGGTCACACTTGAACTGTTTCTACGGGGCGTATGTCACATTTGAATTATTTCAATGGTGCGTTGGTCACAATTTCAGTGTTTCTATAGTGCATTGGTCACATTATAATGGTTTCAATGGTCTTGTGGTCACACTTTCACTCTGCCTCTGGTGTATTTGTCACATTATTGTTTTTTAATGTTGCTTTGGTCCAACTTTCACTGTGTTAATGGTGCTTAGGTCACATTATCACTGTTTGAATGGTGCTTTGGTCAGACTTTCAGTGTCTTTATGGTGCTTAGGTGACATTATCGCTGTTTCAATGGTGCTTCGGTCCCACTTTCACTCTGTTTATGGTGCTTTGGTCACATTATCACTGTTTCAATGGTATTTGTGTCACACTTTAACTATGTATATGGTACTTTGGTTACATGATCATTATTTGAATGGTGCTTTGGTCACTCTTTCATTATGTATATGGTGCTTAGGTCACATTATCATTGTTTCAATGGTGCTTTGTTCACACGTCTACTGTGTCTATGGTGTTTTGGTCACATTATCATTGTTTCAATGGTGCGTTGGTCACACTCTCACTGTGTCTATGCTGCTTTGGTCAAATGATCACTGTTTCAATGGTGCTTTGGTCACACTTTCACTGTGTTTATGGTGCTTTGGTGACACTATACCCTTTAAATGGTGATTTGGTAAGATTTTCAGTCTCTATAGTGTTTATGTCACATGATCACTCTTTCAATGGTGCATTGGTCACATTTTGAGTGTGTCTATGTTTCTGAGGTCCTATTAATCACTGTTTCAATGGTGCTATTGTCACACCATCGCTGTGTCCATACAGCTTTGGTCACATTATCACTATTTCAATGGTTATTTGGTCTCACTCTCACTGTCTCTATGGTGCTATGGTCACAACATTTCTGTTTGAATGGAGCTTTTGTAACACTTTCATTGTGTGTAGGGTGCATATATCACATCATCACTGTTTCAATGGTGCTTTGGTCACACGTTCAGTATGTCTATGGTACTTAGGTCACAGTAGAACTGTTTCAATGGTGCTTTGGTCAACCTTTCACTGTGTCTATGGTACTTAAGCCTCGTTATCACTGCTTCAATTGTGCTTTGGTCACCCTTTTACTATGTCTATGGTGCTTAGGTCACATTATCACTATGTTAATGGTGCTTTGGTCACCCTTTCACTATGTCTATGGTGCTAAGTTACATTATGATTACTTCAATGATGCTTTGGTCACACTTTCACTTTGAATATGGTGCTTTGGTCACATTATCACTGTTTCAATGGTGCTTTGGTCACATCTTCAATGTATATATGGTACTTCGGTAACATTATCACCATTTCAATAAAGCTTTGGTCATGCTTTCAATGTGTCTACATTGCTTAGGTCACACTATCACTATTTCTATGGTGCCGTGGTCACACTTTAACTGTGCCAATGGTGCTTTAATCCCGTAATCACTGTTTCCATGGTGTTTTCGCCACCCTGTAACTGTGTCTATGGTGCTTAGGACACATTGTCACTGTTGCTATGGTGCTTTGTTCACATTTTGAATGTGTCTATAGTGCTTCGGTCCCATGTTGACTTCGAGAAGTCAACGTTGATGGCCAAGTCGGAAGTCGAAAGTCGGAAGTCCGCTCCTGATGAGCAAAGTCGGAAGTCGGTTTTCCTCCAACTAGTTAGGAGGCTCATTATGGTGTGCCAAGTACTTCATCTCAAGTACACTAAAGTAAAAAACATTGTTTACGTCTCTTTCAATACTTGATGGATTGCATATATAACATGTATTGTGTCCTATGAAGCCATTTGGAACAAAATGTTGCTGGACGAGGTGTTTATGCACATCCCAAGTTTGAACATTCATAACTTCCTCTAATCTTAAGGGGACTTAGCGATTCAAATTGCGTTTGAACCAGCAACTCATGATCTACATTCCACTGCCAAGATCTAATCTACCTTAAGTCGAATTTGACCGACTCTCTGATTTATAGTTTTACCCCAAAAGTCGGAGGTCGAGGTCAACATGGCTTGAGTCACATTCTCAATATTTCAATGGTACTTTGGTCATACTTTCACTGTGTCTATGGTGCGCAGGTCACTATATCACTGTTTTGATGGTGCTATGGTCACCCTTTCAATGTATCTATGGTACTTAGATTACATTATTATTATTTCAACGGTGCTTTAGTCACACTTTTACTGTGTCTATGGTGCTTGGGTCACATCATCACTGTTTCAGTGGTGCTTTCGTCCCACTTTCAGTGTGTCTAGAGGGCTTAGGTCACAATATCACTGTTTAAACAGTGCCTTTGTCATATTTTCACCATTTCTATGGTGCTTATGTCACATTATTACTGCTTAAATGGTACTTTGGTCACACGTTTACTATTTGTATGCTGCTTTAGTCACATCACAACTCTTTCAATGGTGCTTTGGTCAACAATGCACTTTTTATATGGTGCGTAGGTCACATTACCCCTATTTCAATGGTTTGTTTGTCACACTCTCACTATGTATAATGTGCTTTCATTACATTATCACTGTTTCAACGGTGCTTTTGTCACAATGTTGTGTGTCTGCGTTGTTTTGCTCATGTTATAACCGTTTCAATGGTGCTTTGGTCATGCTATAACTGTGTCTTTGGTGCGTATGTCTCATTATCACTGTTTCAATGGGGTGCTTTGGTCGCAAGTTCAATGTGTCTATGGTGCTTAGGTGTCATTATCACTGTTTCAGTGCTGGTTTTGTCACACTATCACTATGCCTATTGTACTTTGGTCAGATTACCACTGTTTCAATGGTACTTTGGTCGTACTTTTAGCGTGTATATGGTACTTTGGTCACATTATCCCTGTTTCAATGGTGCTTTGATCACATAGACACTGTGTTTATAGTACTTATGTCACATTATTACTATTTCATCTGTACTTTGGTCACACTTTCCCTGTGAGTATAGTGCTGTGGGTACATTATCACTGTTTCAATGGTTCTTTGGTCACATTATCACTGTGTCACCGGTGCTTTGGTCACATGTTCTCTGTGGGTATGGTGATTATGTCGCAATGTTACTGTTTCAATGGTGCTCTGGTCAACCTTTCAATGGTGTATTGTACTTCACTCACATTATCAACGTTTCAATGGTGATTTGGTCACACTTTCTCTATGTTTATAGTGCTTAGGTCACATTATCTTTGTCTCAATGGTTCTTCCTTACAGGTTTACGTGTCATGGTACTTTGGTGATGTTATCACTGTTTCAGTTGTACTTTGGTCACAACTTCATTGAGTCTATGGTGCTTGGGTCACAATAACACTGTTTTAACAACACTTTGGTCACACTTTCACTGTATCTATTGTGCTTTGGTCACATTATCACTATTTCAATAGTGACATAGTTACACTTGCACTGTCTATGGTGCTTTGGCCATGCTACCACTGTTTCAATGGTGCTTTGGTCAAACTTTAACATTGTTTATGATACATCGGTCACATTATCACCGTTTCAATGGTGCCTTTGTCATGCTTTGAACGTGTGTATATTTCCTTGGTCGCATTATTACTGTTTCAATGGTTCTTTGGTCACACTTGTACTCTGTCTATGCCACTTTGGTCATACTATCACTCTTTTAATGGTGTTTTGATCACACGTTCACTATGTGGTTGGTGCTTTGGCTTTTTGTTTCATTGTTTCAATGGTGATTTGGTCAGACCTTTACCGTGTCTATGGTGCTTATGCCCAACTATCACTGTGACAATGGTGCTTTGGTCATACTCTCACTATCTTTCTACTGCTTAGGTCACATTATCAATGGTTCAATGGTGCCTTGGCCACACTTTCATTGTGTCTATAGTGCTTGGCTTGCATTATCATTATTTCAATGGTGCTTTGGTCACACTTTCATTGTGTCTATGGTGCTTATGTCACATTAGTCCACTCTCAATGGTACTTTGGTTACCCTTTCACTGTGTCGATGGTGCTTATGTCCCATTATCACTGTTTCAATGGTGCTTTGGTCACATTTTCACCGTGGCTATGGTGCTTTGGTCACGTTCTCACTTCTTCAGTGGTCTTTTGTTCACACTTTCATTCTAGATGGTAAGTTGGTCTTATCATCACTGTTTCAATGGTGCTTTGTTCACACTTTGACTGCCTATGCGGTGCCCAAGTCACATTATTTCTGTTTCAATGGTGCGTTGGACACACAATTCTACTGCTTCAATGGTGCTTTGGTCACAGTTTTACTCTTTTTGTGGTACTTTGGTCACGTTGTCACTGTTCCAATGGTGCTTTAGTCAAAACTTCACTGTGTCTATGGTGCTTTGTTACATTTTCACTGTTTCAAATGTGCTTTGGTCACACGTTTACTGTGCCTATGGTGCTTTGCTCATCTTATCATTGTTTCAATGCTGCTTGTGTCATTTTTTCACCGTGTCTATGGTGCTTAGGTCACATCATCACAGTTTCAACGATGCTCTGGTCACACTTCCATCGTGTCTATGGCGCTTAGGTCACATTTTCACGGTTTCAATGGTGCCTTGGTCGCTCCTTAACTGTGTCTATGGTGATTAGGCCACGTTAGCACTGTTTCAATGGCGCTCGGTCATACGTTAATAATTCCATGGTAGTTTGGTCATTTCTTCACTATTTGCATGGTGCTTTGGTGCTTCAATGGTGCTTTGGTCACACTTTCACACTGCCTAAGATTCTTTGGTCACACTATCATTGTTTCAATGGTCCGTTGGTAGCACTTTCATGTCCATGGTGCTTTAGTCATGTTATCATTATTTCAATGGTGCTTTCATTACAATTTCACTGTGTCTATGGTGCGTAGGTTGTATTATCACTGTTGCAATGGTGCATTGGTAACATTATCACTCTTTCAATGGTGCTTTGGTCACAATTCCACTCTGTCTATGGTGCTTTTGTCAGAATATCACTGTTCTAATGGTGATCTTGTCACACTTTCACCGTGTCTATGGTGCTCTAGTTACATCATCACGGGTTCAATGGTGCTTTGGTCACACGTTCATTGTGTCTACGGTGCTTTGGTCATATTGTCATTGTTTTAATGGGACTTTGGTCACACCTTCATTGTGTCTTTAGTACTTAGGTCACGTCATCACTCTTTCAATGGTGTTTTGGTCACACTTTCACATTTTCTTTGGTGCTCTGGTCACATTATGACTGTTTCAATGTTGCTTTGGTTACACTTTCAGTGTGGCTTTGATGCTTATGTCACATTATCATGGTTTCAGTGCTTATTTGATCATGCTTTCACAGTTTCTATGGTGCTTAGGTCACATTATTACTCTTTCAACGATGCTTTGATCATATTGTTATGTTTCCATGGTACTTTGGTCATGTAATGGTGATTTGGTTACATGTTCACGGTTTCTATGGTTCTTAGGTCACATTATATCTGTTTCAATCATGCTTTGGTCACACCTTCACTGAGTCTATGGTGCTTTGGTCACATTTTCACAGTTAAGATGGTGCTTTGGTCACCCTTTCATTGTGTCTATGGTACTTTGTTCGCATTATCACGGTTTAAATGGTGCTTTGGTCACACTTTCACTGTTTATATGGTGCTCAGGTCACGTTATCACCATTTCAATGGTGTTATTGTCACACATATACTTTGTATATAATGCTTTGGTGACATTATCACCGTTTCAATGGTGCTTTGGACACACTTTCTGTGTGTTTATGGTGCTTTTGTCACATTGTCAATGTTTCAATGGTACTTTTGTCACACCATCACTGTGTCTATGGTGCTTTGGTCATGTTACTACTGTCTCAATGGTGCGTTGGTCGCACTTTCACATTTTTTATGATACTTTGGTCACATTATCACCGTTTCAATGGTGCTTTTGTCATACTTTCAACGTGTGTACATTGCCTTGGTCACATTATTACCATTCCAATGGTTCTTTGGTCACACTTGTACTCTGTCTATGCCGCTTTGGTCATACTATCACTGTTTTAATGGTGCTTTGGTCACATGTTCACTACGTCGTTGGTGCTTTGGCTTTTTGTTTCATTGTTTCAATGGCGATTTGGTCAGACCTTTACCGTGTCTACGGTGCTTATGCCCCACAATCACTGTGACAATGGTGCTTTGGTCACCCTTTCACTGTTTTTATACTGCTTAGGTCACATTATCAATGGTTCAATGGTGCGTTGGTCACACTTTCATTGTGTCTATAGTGCTTGGCTTGCATTATCATTGTTTGAATGGTGCTTTGGTCACACTTTCATTCTGTCTATGGTGCTTAGGTCACATTAGCCCAGTCTTAATGGCATCTTGGTGACACTTTTACTGTGTCGATGGTGCTTATGTCCCATCATCACTGTTTCAATGGTGCTTTGGTCACACTTTCACAGTGGCTATGGTGCTTTGGTCACGTTCTCACTGTTCAATGGTCTTTTTTCCACACTTTCATTATAGATGGTGATTTGGTCTTATCATCACTGTTTCAATGGTGCTTTGTTCACACTTTGATTGCCTATGCGGTGCTCAGGTCACATTATTTCTGTTTCAATGGTACGTTGGACACACAATTCTACAGCGTCAATGGTGCTTCGGTCACAGTTTCACTCTGTTTGTGGTACTTTGGTCACATTGTCACTGTTCCAATGGTGCTTTGGTCACAATTCCACTGTGTCTGTGGTGCTTTGACTACATTTGTACTGTTTCAAATGTGCTTTGTCACACATTTATTGTGCCTATGGTGCTTTGCTGGTATTATCACAGTTTGAATGCTGCTTGTGTCATTTGTTCACCGTGTCTATGGTGCTTAGGTCACATCATCACAGTTTCAACGATGCTTTGGTCACACTTCCACCGTGCCTATGGCGCCTAGGTCACATTTTCACGGTTTCAATGGTGCTTTGGTCACACCTTCACTGTGTCTATGGTGCTTAGGCCAAGTTAGCACTGTTTCAATGGCGCTCGGTCATTCGTTGATAGTTCCATGGTACCTTGGTCATATCTTCACTGTTTTCATGGTACTTTGGTCACACTATCATTATTTCATCGTAATTTAGTCATAGTATCACCATTTCAGTAGTACTTTGGTTACACTTTCAGTGTGTCTATGGTGTTTAGGTCACATTATCACTGTTTCAATGGTACTTTGGTCACACTCTCACTATGTCTTTGGTGCTTTGGTCACATTTTCATGCTCACATTGGTGCATTGGTCACACATCTAGTGTGTCTATGGTGCTTTGGACATGTTATCACATTTTCAATGGTACTTTGGTTACACTCTGCTCTGTCTATAGTAATTAGGTCACATTAGCACTGTTTCAATGGTGCTTTGGTCACGCGTTCACTGTGTCTATGGTGCTTATGTCACATTATCAATGTCACAATGGTGCTTTGTCACACGTTCACTCTCTCTATTGTAATAAGGTCCCATCATCACTGTTCCAACGGTTCTTTGGTCACACTGTCACTGTGTCTATGGTGCCTTGGTCACATTTTCAGTGTTTCAATGGTGCGTTGGTTATACATTCATTGTCTATGGTGCTTTCGTCACATTATCACTATTTCAACGGTTCTTGGGTCACACTTTCACCGTGTCTATGGTATTTTGGTCACACTATCACCGTTTCAATGGAGTTTCAGTCACACTTTCACTGTGTCTACGGTGCTTAGGTCACATTTTCACTAGATCAATGGTACTTTGGTCACACTTCTACCTTGTGTATGGTGCTTTGGTCACATTCTCACTCTTTCAAAGGTGCTTTGGTCGCACTTCTACCCTGTGTATGTCTATAATGCTTTGGTCACAGTATCACAGTTCCAGGGGTCCTTTGGTCACACGTCCACTGTGTCTATGGTGCATTGGTAATGTTATCACTGTTTCAATGGTGATTTGGTCACACTTTTATTGGGTCAATTGTGCTTTGGTCATATAATCACTATTTTAGTGTTATTTTGGTCACCCTTTCATTATGTATATGGTACTTGGGTCAACTAATCACTCTTTCAATGGTATTTTGGTCACATTTTCACTGTGTGTATAGTGCTTTGGTCACAGTATCACCATCTCAATGTTGCTTTGGTTACACTTTCACTGTGTCTATGGTGCGTTTGTCACATTATCACAGTTTCAACGGTGCTTTTGTCATAGTTTCACCATGTGTATGGTGCTTAAGTTCCCATTATCACCATTTCAATGGTTATTTGGTAACCCTTTCACTGAGTCTAAGGTGCGTTGGTCACAATATCACTGTTTCAATGGTGCGCAAGTCACACTTTCACTGTGTCTATTGTGCCTTGGTCACAATTTCACTATGTTTATGGTGCCTGGTTCACAGTATCACTGTTTCATGGTGCTTTGGTCACACGTCTTCTGTGTCTATGGTGCTTTGGTGACATTATCACCGTTGCAATGGTGCTTTGGTCATGCTTTCAGTGCATTTATGGTGCTTTAGTCACAATATCGCTGTTTCAATAGTGCTTGGGTAACACTCACTTTGTCTACAGTGCTTAGGTCACAGTATCAATGTTTCAACAGTGCTTTGGTCACACTTTCATTGTGTCTATGGTGCTTTGTTAATGTTTGCACTGTTTCAATGGTGCTTTGGTCACACGTTTATCGTGTATATGGTGCTTTGGTCATATGATCACTGTTTTAATGGTTCTTTGGTCACTCTTTCACTGTGTCTATAGTACTTAGGTCACCTCATGACTCTTTCATCGGTGTTGTGGACAATCGTTCACTGTGTCTATGGTGCCTAGGTTAGTTTACTACGGTTTTAATGGTGCATTGGTCACGCTTTCACTGTGTCTATGGTGCTTAGGTCACATTATTATTGTCTCAAAGGTATCTTTGTCACACTTATATCTTTCCATGGTACTTTAGTGATGTTATCTCTATTTTAGTGGTGCTTTGGTCACATATTCACCTCGTCTATGGTGCTTGTGTCACATTATCACTGCTTCAGTGGTACTTTGGTCACACTTTCACATTGTCTTTTATACTTTGGTCACATTATTACTGTTTCAATGGTGCTTTGGTCACACTTTCACTCTGCCTATCGTGCTTTGGTCACACTATAACTGTTTCAATGGTGCCTTGGTCACGCTGTCACTGTGTCTATGGTGCTTAAGTCACATTATCACTGTTTCAATTGTGCTTTGGTTACACCTTCACTGTGCCTTTGTGCTCTGGTCACATTATTACTGTTTCAATAGTTTTTTGCTTACACTTTCATTATGTCTGTATTGCTTCAATCACACCATGACTGTTTCTATGGTGCTTTGGTCACACTTTCACTATGTCTATTGTGCTTAGGTAATATTATCACTATTTCAATCGTGTTTTGGTCACACTTTCACTGTGACTATGGTGCTTAGGTCACATTATCGCCGAATCTATGGTGCTTAGGTCACAATTTCACTATGACTATGGTGCTTAGGGCACATTATCACTGTTTACATGGTGCTTTGGTAACACTTTCAATTAGTATATCGTTTGTTTTTCACATTATCCCTGTTTTAATTGTACTTTGATGACACTTTCAATGTTTCTATAGTACTTTGGTCACGTCATCAGTGTTCCAATGGTGCTTTGGTCACACTTTCACTGTGTCTATGGTGATGAGGTTATATTATCATTATTTCAATGGTGCTTTGGCCACACTTCTGTTGTGTCTATGGTGCATTGGTGACATTACAACTGTTTCAATGGCTCTTTGGTCACGCTTTTAGTGTGATCATGGTGCGCTGGTCACATTTTCCGTGTTTCAGTGGTGCTTTGGTCACAAATTCACTGTGTCTATAGTGCCAAGGTCATGTCATCACTGTTCAATGGTTATTTGGTCACACGTTCTCATTGTATATGTTACTTTGATCACATTATCATTGTTTCAATGGTGCGTTGGTCACACATTCACTATACATATGGTGCTTTGGTCACATTATTATTGTCTCAATGGTGCTTTGGTCACACTCTCACTGTATATATGGTGCTTAAGTCACATTTTGACTCATTCAATGGTGTTTTGGTCACGCGTTTATGTTTCTATGGTGTTATGGTCATGCCATCATTGTTTCAATGGTGCATCGGTCACACGCTCACAGTGTATATGGTGCTTAGGTCAAATTATCATTGTTTAAATGGTGTTTCGGACACACATTTATGTGTCCATGCTACTTTGGTCATATTCTCACTATTTAAATGATGCGTTGGATACATGTTCATTGTGTCTATGGTGCTCAAGGCACATTTCCAAATTTTCAGTGGTGCTTTGGTCACACCTCCATGGTGTCTATGGTGCTTTGGTCAAATTCTCATTATTTCAATGGTGTTTTTGTCATATGTTCATTGTGTCTATAGTGATTCGGTCAAACAATTACTGTTTCAATGGTGCTTTGGTCACACCTTCACTATGTCTACAGTACTTAGGTTACATTTTCACTATTTCAACGGTACCCTGGTCATGCTTTCACTTTGTCCATGGTACTTAGGTCACATTATCACTATCTTAATGGTCCACTTGTCAATTTTTCCACTATGTCTATGGTGCTTATGTCACATTATCACTGTTTCAACAGTGCTTTGGACACACTGTCAGTGTGTTTATGGTGCTTTGGTCACATTATCACTGTTTTAATGGTGCTTTGGTCACACTTTCACTGTGTCTATAGTGCTTAGGTTGCATTGTCACTATTTCAATAGTGCATTTGTCCCACTTTCACTGTGTCTATGGTGTTCATGTCACATTATCATTGTCTCGATGGTGCTTATGTCACATGTTCACTGTGTATATGTTGCTTAGGTCACATTATCACTGTTTCTATGGTGCTTTGGTCACACTTTTATTGTGTCTATGGTACTTAGGTCAGAGCAGGATTGTTTCAATGGTGCTATGGGTACACGTCTACCGTGTCTATAATGCTTTGCTGACATTATTGCTATTTCAATGGTGCTTTGGTCATGCTTTTTATGTGTTTGTGGTACTTGGGTCACATTATCACTATTTCGATTGTACTTTGGTCACACCCACTGTGTCTACAGTGCTTAGGTCACATAATCACTGTGTCAATAGTGCTTTGGTCAGACTTTCACTGTGTATATGGTGCTTAGGTCACGTCATCACTATCTAAATGGTGCTTTGGTCATAGTTGCACTATGTTCATGATGCTTTTATCACAGTGTCACTGTTTCAATGGTGCTTTGGTCACATTTTCACTACGTCTATAGTGCTAAGGCCACATCATCACTGTCTCAATGGTGCTTTGGTCATACTTTCACTATGTTTCTGATGCATTTATCACGTTATCACTGTTTCAATGGTGCTTTGGCCACACGTTCACTATCTATATGGTACTTAGGTCAGATAATTACTGTTTCAATGGTGCATTGGTATTACTTTCACTGTGTGTATGGTGTTTAAGTCACATGATCAATGTTTCCATGGTCCTCTGGTCACACCTTTACTATGTCTATGGTGCTTTGGTCACACTATCACGGTTTCAACGATGCTTTGGTTCTACGTTCTCTGTATATATGGTGCGTAGGTCACATCATCACGGTTTCAATAGTGGTTTGGTCATCATTTCAGTGTGCCTATGGTGAGTAGGTGACATTATCATTATGTCAATTGTGCTTTGGTCACACGTTTACAGTAGCTATGGTGGTTTGGTCATATCATCACTGTTTCAATGGTTCTTTTGTTTAATTTCAACTGTGTCTATAATGCTTAGGTCACGTCATCACTCTGTCAATGGTGCTTTGGTTACTCCCTCACTTTGTCTATGGTCCTTAGGTCACATTAGCACACTTTCACCGGTGCGTTGGTCACACCGTCCCTGTGTCTATGGTGCTTTGGTCATATCCTCACTGTTTTAATGGTGTTTGTCTCACGCTTTCACTGTTTGTATGGTGCTTAGGTCACACTATCATTGTTTTAATCGTGCTTTGATCACACCTTCACTGTATCCATGGAGCTTTGGTCACATAATCAATATTTCAATGGTATTTTGGTCACATGTTCACTGTCTCTGTGGTGCTTAGGTGACATTTGATTGCTTCAATGGTTCTTTGGTCACACTTTGAGTATGTCTATGGTGCTTAGTTGACATTATCGATATTTCAATCGTACTTTTGTCACACTTTCACTGTGTCTATAGTGTTCAGGTCACATTATCATTCTTTCAATGGTACTTTGGTTACACATTCACTGTGTCTATGGTGCTTGGGTCACATGAACATGTTTCAATGGTGCTTTGGTCATACTATCACTGTGTCCATGGTGCTAGGGTCACATCATCAATGTATTCATGGTGCTTTAGTCACCCTTTCACTGTGTTTATGGTTTGCAGGTCCCATGATCACTGTTTCAATGCTACTTTGGTTTACCTTTTACTATGTCCATGGTGATTTGGTCACATTTTCACTGTTTCAACGGTGCGCTTGTCATTATATCACTATTTCAATGGTACTTTGGTCACACGTTCACCGTGTCTATGGTACTTAGATCACATTATTACTGTTCAATTGTGCTTCCGTCACACTTTCACTCTGTCTATGGTGCATTGGTCACATAATCACTGTTTCAATGGTACTTTGTGCACACTTTCAACGTGTGTATGATGCTTTGGTTACATTAATATTGTTTCAATGGTGCTTTGGTCACACAATTGCCGTGTGTCTTGTGCTCTAGTCATGTTATCACTATTTTAATGGTGCTTTGGTCACATGTTCACTCTACGTATGGTGCTTTGGTCATATTATTACGGTTTCAGTGGTACTTTTGTCACATTTTCACCGTGTCTATAGTGCTTAGGTCATTTCAGCACTCTGTCAATGGTGCTTTGGTTACTCTTTCACTGTGTCTTTGGTGCTTAGGTCACATTATCACTTTTTCAATGATGCTTTGGTCACACTGTCACTGTGTCTATGGTGCTTTTTGTCACATTATCACTGTTTCAATGGTGCCTTGAGCACACTTTCACTGTGTCTATGGTTCTAAGGTCACATTATCACTTTTTCAATTGTGCTTTGGTCACACCTTCACTATGTCCATGGTGCTTTGGTCACATTATCACCCTTTCATTAGTGCTTTTGTGATACTTCCATTGTGTCTATGGTACTTATGTCACATTATCATTGCTTCAATATTGATTTGGTCACACTTAAAGTATGTGTATGGTGCTTATGTAACATTATCACTGTTTGTATGGCTCTTTCCTCACACTTTCACTTTGTCTATAGTCTCGTGGTAAGATGATCACTGTTTCAATTGTGCTTTTGTTACACGTTTATTGTATCCATGGTGCTTTGGTCACATTATCACTGTTTCAAAGGTGCTTTAGTCACGCTTTCACTGTCTATAGTGCTTTGGTCACAATATCCATGTTTAAGTCGTACATTTGTCACACTTTCACTGTTTCCATGGCACTTGTGTTGCAATACCACCGTTTCAATGATGCTTTGGTCACACTTTCATTGTGTCTATGGTGCTTATGTTACATTGTCACTGTTTCAATGGTGCTCTGGTCACCGTTCTACTATGTCTATTGTGTTTTAGTCACCTTATCACTGTTTCAATGGTGCTTTGGTCACGCATTCACTCTGTGTATGGTGCTTTGGTCACTTTATCCCAATTTCATTGGTGCTTTGGTCACACTTTCTCTCTGTCTATGGTGCTGAAGCTGCATTCTTAATGTTTCAATGGTGCTTTGGTCATGAGCTTGCCGTGTCTTTGGTGCTTTGGTCATGTTATCACTGTTTCAATGGTACTTTGTTCACACTTTCACAGTGTCAATAATTCTTATGTCACATCATCAAGGATTCAATGGTGCCTTGGCCAAAATTTAACTGTGTCTACGGTGCTTAGGTCACACTATCACTGTTTCAATGGTGCTTTGGTTACATTTGCATTGTGTGTTTGGTGCTTATGCCACATTAATTCTGTATTGATGGTGCTTTGGTCACAACTTCATTGTTTCTATGGTGCCTTTGTCATGTTATCACAGTTTCAATGGTGCCTTAGTCACACTTTCACTGTGTCTATGGTGCTAAGGTTGCATTATCAGTGCTTCAATGGTACTTTCATCACTTGTTCACTATGTATACAGTGCTCATGTCACATTATCACTGTTTCAATGGTGCGTTGGTCACATTGTTGTGTCTATGGTCCTTTGGTCATGTTATCAGTATTAAAATTGTCCTTTGGTCACACTTTAACCGTTTTCATAGTGTTAAGGTCACGTCATCACTGTTTCAATGGTTCTTTAGTCACACATTCACTATCTGTATGATGCTTTGATCACATTATCATAGTGTTAATGGTTTTTGGTCAATTATTCACTATCTGTGTGGGTTTTATGTCACATTGTCACAGTTTCAATGGTGATTTTGTCTCACTTTCACTGTATCTATGGTGCTTAGGTCACATAATCACAATGTCCATGCTGTTTTGGTCACACGTTTGCTGTCTATGGTGTGTTGGTCATGTTATCACTGTTTTAATGGTGATTGGCCACAATCTCTCTGTGTTTATGGTGCTTTGGTCACATAACTACTATTCAAGTGGTGCGTTGGTCATACCTCAATGGTATACATGGTTCTTTGGTAAAAGTATCATTGTTTCAATGGTGCTTTGGTCACAAGTTCACAGTGTCTCAGGTACTTTGCTCATGTTTTCACTGTTTCAATGATGCTTTGGTCACACTTTTGCTGTGTCTATAGTGATCTGGTTACAAACTCACTGTTTCAATGGTGCTGTGGTCACGTTTTCAATGTATTTGTACTGCTTAGGTTATATTTTCATTATTTCAATAGTGATTTGGTCACACGTTCACATAGTCTATTGTGTTTAGGTCACATTATCATTGTCTCAGTGGTGCATAGGTCACACTTTCACTGTGTCGATGGTGCTTTGGTCAAATGGTCACTGTTTGAATGGTGCTTTAGTCACATTTTGATTGTGTCTATGGTGCTTAGGTCACTGTATGATTGTTTCAATGGTGCTATGGTCACACTTATACTGTGTTTATGGTGCTTTGCTTACACTATCGCTATTTCAATGGTGCTTTGGTCATGATTTCAATGTGTTTGTAGTGCTTGGTCATGTTATCACTGTTTCAATGGTGCTTTGGTCACCCTCACTGTGTCCACAGTGCTTAGGTTACATAATCACTATTTCAACAGTGCTTTGGTCACACTTTCACTGTGTATATGGTGCTTATGTTATATTGTCACTGTTTCAATGGTGATTTGGTCTTATTATTGTTTCTATGGTGCTTTGGTCAAATGATCACTGTTTCAATGATGCTTTGGTCACACTTTCACTATGTCTTTTAAGCTAAGGTCACGTCATCACTGTCTCAATGGGGCTTTGGTCAGATTTTCACATGTTAATGATGCTTTTATCGCATTATCACTGTTTCAATGGTGCCTTGGCCACACGTTCACTATGTCTATGGTGATTAGGTCATATTGGAACATTTCAAATGGTACATTGGTGTTACTTTCACTGTGTCTATTGTGTTTAGGTCACATGATCAATTCTTCAATGGTGCTTTGGTCACACCTTTACCATGTCTATCGTGCGTTGGTCACATTATCACCATTTCAATAATGCTTTGGTTATACGTTCACTTTGTCTATGGTGCTAAGGTCACATCATCACTGTTTCAATAGTACTCTGGTCACCATTTCACTATGCCTATGGTGCTTAGGTGACATTATCATTATGTCAATGGTGCATTGGCAACACGTTTATAGTAGCTATGGTGGTTTGGTCATGTCATCGCTGTTTATGGTGTGTCAATGTGTCCATGGTGCGTTTTTTCACATTATCACTGTTTGAATGGTGCTTTGGTCACACATTCACTGTGTCTATGGTGCTTACGTGACACTATCATTGTTACAATTGTGATTTGGTCATACTTTCACGGTGTCTATGGTTCTCTAGTCCCAATTTCACTCTTTCAATGGTGAATTGGACACATTTCCACGGTGTCTATGGTACTTTGGTCACATTATCACTGTTTCAATGGTGCTTTTCATACACGTTTACTTTGTTTATGGTACTTTGGTCTTGTCACAACCGTTTGCATGTTGCTTTTGTCACACTTTCACTCTCTCTACAGTGCTTTGGTCACATCATCACTATGTTAATGGTGCTTTGGTCGCACTTTCACAGTTTCTATGGTGCTTTGGTCACATTATTACTGTTTCAATGGTACTTTGCTCACACATTCACTACGTCTATGGTGCTTATGTTACATTCTCACTCTTTCAATGGTGCTTTGGTCACACGTTCAATGTGTCTATGGTGCTTAAGTCATGTTATCATTGCTTCAATGGTGCATTGGGCACACTTTTATTTGTCTATGGTACTTTGGTGATATTATCACTATATCAAGGGTGCTTTGGTGACACTTTCACTCTGGATACGGTGCTTAGGTCACATTATCAATGTTTTGTTGGTGCTTTGATCACACCCTCACCGTGTCTATGGTGCTCTCGTCACATTATCACTCTTTCAATGGTACTCTGGTCACATTTTCACCATGTCCATGCTGATTAGGTCACATTATCACTGCTTCAATGGTAAATTGGTCACTCTTTTCACTATGTCTATAGTGCTTATGTGACATTACCACTATTTCAATGATGCTTTGGTCACAATTTTACTGTGCTTATGTGACATTACCACTAGTTCAATGATGCTTTGGTCACACTATCTCAATGATGCTTTAGACACACTTTCACAGTGTTATGGTACTTTGGTCATATTTTAACTGTTTGAATGGTGCTTTGGTCACACATTAAACTGCTTCTATAGTGATTTGGTCACATTATTATTGTTTCAATGGCGAACTGGTCACACTTTCACTGTGTCTATAGTGCTTAGGTTTTTTTTCTCAATTTCAATGGTGCTTTGGTCACACTTTCACTGTGTCTATGGTTCTTAGGTCACATTATCACTGTCTCATTGGTGCTTTGTCACACTTTCACTATGTCTACGGAGCTTACGTCACATTATCACTGTTTCAAAGGTGTTATGGCCAAACATTCACTGTGCCAATGGTACTTTGGCCACATAATATTAGCTTCAATGGTGATTTGATCACACTTTCATCGTGCCTGTGGTGCTTAGGTGACATTATCACTGTTTCAATGGTGCTTTGGTCACACTTTCACCTTGTCTATGGTGCTTTGGTCATATCATCATCGTTTCAATGGTGCTTTGGTCATATCATCATCGTTTCAATGGTGCTTTGGTCTTGTTTTCACTGTCTCCCTGGTACTTAGGTCAAATTATTGCTGTCTCAATTGTACTTTGGTCACACTTTTTGTGTGTCCATTGTGTCAACATCACATTATCACTTTTTCAATGATGCTTTGGTCATACATTCTCTTTGTCTATGGTTCTTTTGTCACATTATTGCTGTTTAAATGGTTACATGGTCACAATTTCACTGTTTCTATAATGATTAGGTCACGTTATCACTCTTTTGATGGTGATTTGGTCACACGTTTAATGTGTCTAAGGTACTTGGGTCACATAATCACTGTTTCAATGGTGCTTTGGTCACACCTCTAATGTGCTTGTGATGCTTTGGTCACATTATCACTGTTTCAATGGTGCTTTGGTCACACTTTCACTGTGTCTTTTGTGCTTTGGTGACATTATCACTGTTTCAATGGTGCTTTGCTTACACATTTACTGTGTCTACAGTCCTTTGGTTACATAATCATTGTTTCAATTAAGCGTTGGTCACACGCTTACTGTGTCTATAGTGCTTAGGTCAGTTCATCATTGTTTTAATGGTGCTTTGGTCACACCTTCGCCGTGTCTATGGTGCTTTAGTCACATTATCAGTGTTTCAATGGTGCTTTGGTCACACGTTCCCTGTGTCTATGGTGCTTAGGTCACATTATCACTCTTTCAATGATGTTTGGATCACACGTGTATGTGTCTATGGTACTTTAGTCGTATCGTCACTATTTCAATGGTGCATTGGTCACCATTTCACTGAGTCTATGGAGCTTAGGTCACAATATCTCTGTTTCAATGGTGCTTTGGTCAAACCTTTTAATGGTCTATGGTGCTTCAGTCACATTATCAGTGTTTTTATGGTGCTTTGGTCACCCTTTCACTGTGTCTAAGGTGCTTATGTTACATTACCATCGCTTCAATGGTACTTTGGTCACACTTTCACTGGCCTATGGTTCTTAGGTCAAATGATCACTACTTCACTGTTGTTTTTGTCACATGTTTACTGTGTTTATGGTCCTTATGTCACATTATCACTGTTTGAATGGTGCTTTGGTCACACTTTCACTGTGTGTATGGTGCTTAGGTCACATTAACGCTGTTTCAACGGTGCTTTAGTCAAACTTACACCTTATCTATGATGCTTGGGTCACATTATCACTGTTTCAATAGTGTTTTGTTCACATGTTTATGTGTATAGCTACTTGGATGGTGCATTGTTCACAATATACTGTGTTTAGAGTGCTTAGGTCACATTTTCATTCTTTGAACGGTGCTTTGGTCACACGTTCACTGTGTCTATGGTATGTACGTCACATTATCACTAATGCAATGGTACTTTGATCACACTTTCAATATTTTTATAGTGCTCAAGTCACATTATCACTGTTTCAATGGTGCTTTGGTCACACTTTCTATGTGAAAATCAGGCATAGGTCCTATAATCATTCTTTGAATGGTTCGTTGGTCACATTTTCATCACGTCTATTGTGCTTAGGTCACATTATCACTTTCGCAATAGTGCGTTGGTCACACATTCACTGTGTCTATAGTTGTTTGTTCACATTGTCACTGTTTCAATGGTGCTTTGGTCACAAGTTTACTTTGTCTTTAGTGCTTAGGTGACATTATCATTAATTTGCTGGTTCCTTTTGTCACACGTTCACAGTGTCTATAGTGCTTAGGTCACATTATCACTCTTTCAATGGTGCTTTGGTTACTCTTTCACTGTGACTATGGTCCTTAGGTCACATTATCACATCTACAATGGTGCTTTTGTCACACTCTCATTAAGTGTATAGTGCTTAAGTCATATCATCACTGTTTCAATGATGCTTTGGTCACACTTTCATCATGTCTATAGTGCGTTCGTCACATTATCACTGTGTCTATAGTGCTTTGGTTACATCATCACTGATTCTGTGGTATTTTGGTCACACTTCCACTCTCTCTCTATAGTGCTTAGGTAACATTGTAACTGTTTCAATGTTTCTTTGGTCACACTTTTACTCTGTATACAGTGCTTGGTTCATATTATCACTATTTATGTGGTGCTTTGGTCACAATTTCACTGTGTCTATGGTGCTTAGGTCATGTTGTCACTGTCTGAATGGTGCTTTCGTCACACGTTTCCTGTGTCTACAGTGCTTAGGTCACATTATCACTGTTTCAATGGTACTTTGGTCACACTTTCATCGTGTGTATAGTGCTTAGGTCACACTATCACATTTTCAACGGTGATTTTGTCACACTTTTAGTGTGTCTATAGTGCTTAGGTCACATTGTCACTGTTTCCATGGTGCTTTGGTCACATTGTCACTGTTTGGTACAATGGTGCTTTGGTTAAATTTTCACTGCATCTATGGTGGTTATGTCATGTTATCATTGTTTCAGTGGTGCTTTGATCACACTTTCACTCTTTCAATACTGCTTAGATAGCACTATCATTATTTGAATGGTGCTTTTGTCATATTTTCACTGTGTCTATATTGCGTAGGTCACTTTATCACTATTTTAATGGTGCTTTGGTCACACTTTCACTGTGTCTATAGTGCTTAGGTCACATTATCACTGTTTCAATGGTTCTTTGGTCACACTTTCACTCTCTCTACGGTGCTTAGGGTATCATTATCACTATTCAACGGTGCGTTGGTCACACTTTAAGGGTTTTTTCAGTGATTTGGTCACATAATCACTGTTTGAATGGTGTTTTAGTCACACTTTCATTGTTTCTATAGTGCTTATGTCACATTATCACTATTTTCATGGTGTTTTTGTCACATATTCACTGTGTCTATAGTGCTTAAGTTACCTTATCATTGTTTGAATGGTGCTTCGGACACACTTTCACTATGTCTATAGTGCTGAGGTCACACTAGAACTTCTTCAATGGTGATTTTGTCACACTTTCACTGTTTCTATCGTGCCCATGTATCATTATCACTGTTGCAGTGGTACTTTGGTCACACATTCACTAGGTCTATAATGTTTGGGTCACATTATCACTGTTTCAATGGTACTTTGGTCACACTTTCACCATGTCCATAGTGCATTGGTCACATTATCCCTGTTTCAAGTGTGCTTTGATCACACTTTCACTGTGTCTACAGTGCTTTGGTCACATTATCATTGTTTCGATTGTCTTTTGGTCACACTTTCACAGTTTCTACAGTGCTTAGGTCACATTATCACGTTTTCAATGGTGCTTTGGTCACGCGTTTACTGTGTCTTTAGTGCTGAGGCCGTACTATCACTATTGCAATGATTCTTTGGTCCGAAGCTCACTCTATCTATGGTGATTAGGTCACATTTCACTGGTTCAATGATGCTTTGGTCACACGCTCACTGTCTAGAGTGCTTATGTAACATTATCACTGATTCAATGGTGCTTTGGTCACACGTGTACTCTGTCTATAGTGCTTCTCTCACAATATCAGTGTTTCAATGGTGCGTTGGTCACACTTCTAGTGTGTCTCTATTGCTTATGTCACATTATCACTGTATTAATGGTGCGTTTGTCACACCTTCACTGTGTCTATAGTGCTAAGGTCATGTTATCACTATTTGAATGGTGCTCTGGTCACACTTTCACTGAATCTATAGTGCATAGGTCACGTTATCACTGCTTGAATGGTGCTTTGGTCACACTTTCACTGTGTTTATAGTGCTTAGGTCACATTATCACTTTTTGAATGGTGATTCGGTCACATGTTCACTGTGTCTATAGTGTTTAGGTCACATTACCAATGTGTCAATGGTGTTTTGGTCACACTTTCACTGTGTCTATGGTGCTTAGGTTATATGATCACTGATTCAATGGTGTTTTGGTCACACTTTCACTATATCCATAGTGCTTAGGTCATAGTATCACTGTTTTGGTTGTGCTTTGATGACATTTTTGCCGTGTTCTTAATTCTTAGGTCTCGTTACAAATGTTTTTGTTGTGTTTTTGTCATACTTTCACCATGTCCATAGTGCTTTGCTCACATGACCATTGTTTTATTAGTGCGTTTGTAACACTTCCATTGTGCACATAGTGATTAGGTCACATTATACTTCTTTCAATGGTGCTTTGTTCACGCTTTAACTGTGTCTATAGTGCTTAAGTCATGTTATCATTGTTTCAATGTTGCTTTGGTCACACTGTCACCGTTTCTATAGTAATTAGGTCACATTCCCACTGTTTCAATGGTGCTTTGGTCACAAATTCAGCGTGTCTAAAGTACTTAGGTCATATAGTCACTCTTTCGATGGTGCTTTGGTCACACTTTCACTTTTTCTATAGTGCTTAGATTGCATTATCACTGTTTCAGTGGTGCTTTGGCCACACATTCACTGTGTCTACAATGCTTATGTCACACTATCACTTTTCCAGAGGTGATCTGGTCACACAATCACTTTGTGTATAGTGCTTATGTCACATCATCTTTGTACTAATCGTGCTTTGGTCACCCTTTCACTGTGTCTATGGTGCTTAGGTCAGATCTTCACTGTTTCACTGGTGCTTTGGTCACACGTTCACTGTGTCTATAGTGCTGAAGTCACATTATCATTGTTACAATGGTGCATTGGTCACACTTTCACTGTGTCTATGATGCTTAGGTCACACGATCATTGTGTCAATGGTGCTTTGGTCGCATGTTCACCATGTCCATAGTGCTCTGGCCACATTATCACTCTCTCAAAAGTGAGTTTATCACACTTTCATTGTGTCTAAAGTGCTTTGGTCACATTGTTACCGTTTCAATGGTGTTTTCATCACACCGTTACTGTGTCTATATTGCTTAGGTCACATTATCACTATTTCAATGGCACTTCGATCACCCTTTCATTGTATCTATAGTGGTTAGTCACATTATAAGTGCTTCAATGGTAATTTGGTCACACGTTCACTATGTCTATAGTACTTAGGTCAGATTACACTGTTCCAATGGTGCTTTTGTCACGTTTTCACTGTGTCTATAGTGCTCAAGTCATATCATCACTGTTTCAATGGTGCTTTGGTCACAATTTCACTGTGTCTATGTTGATTAGGTCATATTATCACTGTTTCAATGGTGCCTTGGTCACAATTTCAATGTGTATATAGTGCTAAGGTCATGTCATCACTGTTTTAATGGTGCTTTTGTCACACTTTCACTGTGTCTAAAGTGCTTTGGTCACACTATCACAGATCCAATGGTATTTCGGTCACAATTTCACTCTCTCTACCGTGCTTTGGTCCCATTACCAGTGCTTCAATAAGGATTTGGTCACACTTTCACTTTGTCTATTGTTCCTTGGTCACATTATCACTGTTTCAATGGTGAGTTGGTGACACTTTCACTATGTCTATGGTGCTTTGGTCACATTATCACTGTTTTAATGGTGCCCTGGTCATACTTTCATTGTGGGTATGGTCCTCTGGTCATATTATTGCTGTTTGAATGGTGATTTGGTCACACTTTCACTGTTTCCATGGTGTTTAGGTCACATTATCACCGTTTCATTGGTACTTTGGTCACACGTTTACTCTGTCTATGGTGCTTAGGTCACATTATGACAGTTTCAGTGGTGTTTTGGCCACACTCTCACTGTGTCTATGGTGCTTTGGTCACATTTTAACTATTTCAATGATGCTTTGGTCACACTTTCACTATGTTTATAGTTCTTGGGTCACATCATCACTCTTTCAATGGTGCGTTGTTCACATATTCACTCTTTCTATCGTGCTTTCGTGACATCATTCTTTCAATGGTGCTATGGGTACACTTCCACTGTGTCTATGGTGCTTAGGTCCTGTTATCACTGTTCCAATGGTTTTTTTCTCACACTTTCATTACATCTATGATGCTTATATCATGTTATCACTGCTTCAATGGTGTTTTGGCTACACTTTTATGTGTTTATGGTGCTTTGGTCATATTATCACTTTTTAATCGTGCATTGGTCACACGTTCACACTGTCTATGGTGCTTAGGTCACATTATCACTAGTTCAATGGTGCTTTGGTATTTCTTTCACTTTCTCTATGGTGCTATGGTCACATTAATACAGTTTAAGTGGTGCATTTATTACGCATTCACTTTGTCTATGGTTATGTGGTCACACTATCACAATTGTAATGGTGCTCTGGTCACACATTCACTGTGTCTATGGTGCTTTGGTGACATTGTGGCTGTTTCAATGGTTATTGGTCACTCGTTCACTGTGTCTATGGTACTTAGGTCTCATCATCACCATTTCAGTGGTGCTTTGGTCACACTTTCACTGTGTCTATAGTGCTTAGGTTACATTATCACAGTTTCAATGATGCTTTGGTCTCAGTTTCACTGTGTTTATGGTGCTTAGGTCACATTATCACTGTTTCAATGATGCGTTGGTAACACGTTTACGTGTCTATGGTGCTTAGGTCACATTACCACCGTTTTAATGGTGATCTGGTGACACCTTCACTCTGTGTATGGTGCTTAGGTCATGTCATCACTATTTCAATGGTGGTTTGGTCACACTTTCACTATGTCTATGGTGCTTTGGTCACATTATCACTGGGTTAATAATGCTTAGGTCACACTTGCACTGTGTCTATGGTGCTTTTGTCATGTTATCACTATTTCAATGGTGCTTTGGTTTCATTCTCACTATTTCTATGTTGCATTGGTGACATTATCACCTTTTGAATGGTGCGTTGGTCACTGTTTCACTGTTTCTATAGTGCTTAGGTCACATTATCACTGTTTACGTGTTACTTTGGTCACACATTCACTGTGTCTATCGTGCTTAGGTCACATTTTCACTGGTCCAATGGTGCTTTGGTCACACTTTTGCTGTGTCTATGGTACTTAAGTCATACCATCACTATTTCAATGGTGGTTTGGTCACACTTCCACTGTGTTTATGGTGCGCATGCAGCATTATCACAGTTTCAATGGTGCTTTGGTCACACTTGCACTATGTCTATAGTGCCTTCGTCACATTATCACTGTTTGACTGGTGATTTGGTCACACTTCACTATGTCTATGGTGCTTTGGTCACATTATTACTATTGCAATGGTGCTTTGGTCACAGTTTCATTCTATCTATGGTCCACTGGTCACATTGCGTTCTTTCAATGGTGATTTGGTCGCACTTTCACTATGTATGTGGTGCTTATGTCACATTCGCACTGTTCTAATGGTACTTTGGTCACACTTTCACCGTGTCTATAGTGCTTAGGTCACATTATCACATTTTCAGTGGTGCTTTGGTCATACTATTTATGTATTTATGGTGCTTTTGTTGACAGGTTTTCTTTGTCTATGATGCTTAGGTCACATAATCACTTTTTTAGTGGTACGTTAGTCACACCTCTTTTGTGTCTTTGGTACTTTGTTCACTTTATCACTGTTTCAATGGTGCTTTGGTCACACTTTCACTGTATCGATGGTGCTTTGGTCACATCATCATTGTTTCAATGGTGCTTTGGTCGCATTTCCATTTGGTTACGTTTCCATTGTATCTATGATGCTTAGGTCACACGTTCAATGCGTGTATGGTGCATTGGTTATATTATCACTAGTTCAATGGTGCTTCAGTGATACTTTTACTGTGTCTATGGTAATATGGTATCATTATCACAGATTTAATGGTGCTGTGATCGTAATTTCAGTGTGTCTATGGTGCTTTGTTTACGTTATCACTGTTTTAATGGTGCTTTGGTCACATATTCACTGTGTCTATGGTGCTTTGGTCACATTAACACCATTTCAATGGTGCTTTGGTTACACTTACACTATATCTATGGTGCTTAGGTGACATTATCACCATAACAGTGGTGCTTTGGTCACAGTTCCACTGTGTCTATGGTGCTTATGTCACAGTATCGCAGTTTAATTGGTGCTCTAGTCACACATTTACGTGTCTATGGTGCTTAGGTCACATCACCACTTATTCAATGTTGCTTTGGTCACACCTTCATTGTGTCTACATTGCTTAGGTCACGTCATCACTATTTCAATGGTGGTTTGGTCACTCGTTCACTGTGTCTACGGTGCTTTGGTAACATTATCACTGGTTTAATGGTGCTTTGGTCACACTTTCACCATGTCTATGATGGTGTCGTCATGTTATCAATGTTTCAGTGGTGCTTTGGTCACAATTTCACTGTGCCTATGGTACTTAGGTCACATCATAACCGTTTCAACATTGCGTTGGGTACACTTTCACTATCTATGGTGCTGATGTCAAAGTATCACTGTCTCAATGGTACTTTGGTGACATTTTTACTGTATCTATGGTGCGTTGGTCACAAATTCACATTGTGTGTGGTACTCTGATCACATTGTCACTATTTCAATGGTGCTTTGGTTACTCTTTCACTGTATCTATGGTGCTTTTGTCACATCAGCATTGTTTCAATGGTGCTTTGGTCACGCTTTCACTGTGTCTATTGTGCATAGGTCACATTCTCATTGTTCCTATGGTCCTTTGGTCACACTTTCATTGTATGTATGGTGCTTAGGTCACATAACCACTGTTTCAAAAGTGCTTTGGTCACACATTCGCTTTGTCTATAGTAATTTGGTCACATTATCCCTGTTCCATTGGTGCTTTGGTCACACAGTCACTATGTCTCTTGTGCTCAAGTCATGTTATAATGTTTCAATGGTGCTTGTGCTGCTTTTTTTCAACTGTATCTATAGTCTTTAGGCCATGTCATTACTGATTCAATGGTGCTTTGGTCACACTTTCCCTGTTTCTATAGTTCTTATGTCACATTATCACTCTTTCAATCGTGCCTGGGTCACGATTTCACAGTGTCTATAGTGCTTAGGTCACATTATCACTGTTTCGATGGTAATTTGGTCACACATTCACAGTGGCTTTAGTTCTTATGTCATCTATTACTGTTTCAATGGTGCTTTTGTCACAACTTCACAGTGCCAATAATGTTTGGGTCACATTACCACTGTTTGCATGGTTCTTTGCTCACACTTTCACTATGTCTACATTGTTTAGGTCATATTATCACTTTTTCATTGGTCATTTTGTCACACGTTCACTATGCCTATAGTAGGTAGGTAACATTATCATTGTTTCAATGGTGTTTTGGTCACACTCTCACTGTGTCTAAAGTGCTTAGGTCACATTATCGCTGTTTCAATGGTGCTTTGGTCATGCTTTCACACTGTATAGAGTGCTTATGTCACACTTTCACTGTGTGTATGGTTATTTGGTCACATCCTCACTGTTCCAATGGCGCTTTGCTCACACTTCAATATTTCTAAATCGCTTAAGTCACATTATAACTGTTTCAATGGTACCTTGGTCACACTTTCAATGTGACAATAATGCTTGTATCCTGTTATCATTGTTTAAATAGTTCTTTGGTAAAATTTTCATCATGTCTACAGTGCTTTGGTCACATGATCACTCTTTCAATAGTGCTTTGGTCATAATTTCACTATGTCTATAGTGCTTTGTTCACATTATCACTGTTTCAATGGTGCTTTGGTCACACGTTTATTATGTCTTTAGTGTTTAGGTGAAATAATGACTGTTTTGATGGTACTTTGGTTACACATTCACTGTGTCTATAGTACTTAGGTCAGATTATCACTCTTTCAATGGTGCTTTGGTCATGCTTTCAATGGGTATAAAATGCTTATGTCGTACTATTACCTTTTCCATGGTGCTTTGGTCAAACTTTCATCATGTCTATAGCACTTAGGTGCTTAGGTCACATTATCACTGTTTCAATAGTGCTTTGGTCTCATTTTCATTGTGTCTATAGTGCTTTGGTCAGATTATCAATGATTCAATGGTATATTGGTCACACTTTCACTCTCCATATAGTGCATAGTTTACATTGTCAGTATTTCAATGCTTTCGTGGTCACACTTTCACTTTGTCTACAGTACTTATGTCATGTATTCACCATTTCAATGGTGATTTGGTTACAATTGTACCGTGTCTATGCTGTTTATGTCACATTATCACTACTTAGATAGTTATTTGGTCACACTTTCATTATATCTACGGCAATTAGGTCACATTATCACCGTTTCAATGGTGTTTTGGTGACAATTTAATGAGTGAATGGTGCTTTGGTCACACTATCACTGTTTCAAAGTTGCTTTGGTCACACATTTATTGTGTCTTTGGTGTTTTGGTCACGTGTTCACTATGTACACCAAACAACCAAACTAGGCATATGTCACCGGCCATATGTCACCAAACAACATTGACAACTCATAACACGAGTCACAAATGTTCAGAGTGGAAGATACTGGTTTCTAAATGCTAGTTATCGACTAGCAAGTACAAATACCTTCAATATGCAGTGGCATGGTGTGGCTACAATGCATAGTGACCAACCAAAATATGCATATGTCACTGACCATGACCAAAGAATTTCACTTCATGTGGTCAATGTTGACAACTTACAACACGATTCACAGATCATCAGAGGGGGCTAACAATGGTTTGGGAACAGTAGCTGTCAACAAGAAAGCACAAAGACCTTTGATGCATAATGACACGGCGTGGTGACCATGTACAGTGACAAACCAAAGTACGCATACATCACAAACCATGACCAAACGGATTTCACAGTGTGTTGTTAACGTTGAAAACTCATAACATGATTCACAAATGGTCAGTGGGGGAAACCATGGGTTGGGAACACTAGTTATCAACTAGCAAGTAGAAAGCTTTTCAACAAGTAGTGGCACGGTGTGGCTAGCATGTACAGTGACCAACCAAAGGATGCACACGTCACTGACTATGACCGAAGAAGTCCACTATGTATGGTCAACATTGACAACTCATAACACGAGTCACAAATGGTCTGAGGGAGAGAGAATGGTTCCGGAACCCTATGTATTGACTAGAAAGGACAAAGATCTTCAATACGTTGTGCCACAGTGTGCCTACTATGCACACCAAACAACCAAACTAGGCATATGTCACCGGCCATGATGAAAAAATTGCAATATGGGTGGTCAACATTCACCAACAGTATATATGGAACTTAGGTCACATTCTCACTGTTTCAATTGTGCTTTGGTTACACCTTCTCTATGTATATGGTACCTAGGTCACATTATCACTGTTTCAATGGTACTTTGGTCACACTTTCATGTTGCCACGATGCTTTGGTCACCTTGTCACTGTTTCAATGGTGTTTTTGTTACACCTTCATTGTGTCTATGGTGCTTAGGTCACATTATCACTCCTTCAATGGTGCATTTGTCACACTTGTATGTGTTTATAGTGCTTTGGTCACATGTTCACTTTATCTATGGTGCTTTGGTCACATTATCACTATTTAAAGGGTGTTTTATCACGCTTTCACTTTGTCCATGGTGTTTTTGTCACATTATCACTGTTTCAATGGTACTTTCGTCCCATTTTCACTATGTCTATGGTACTTAGGTGACATCATCACTGTTTCAATGGTGCTTTGGTCACACTTTCACTGTGTCTATGCTGGTTTGGTCACATTATCACTATTTCAATGGTGCTTTGGTCACACTTTCACTGTGTCTATGGTGCTTTCATCAAATTATCACGGTTCTAATGGTACTTCGGTCGCACATTCACAGTGTCTATTGTGCTTAGCTCACATTATCACTCTTTCAATGATGCTTTGGTCACATGTTCATTGTGTCTATGTGGTTTAGGTCACATTATCACTGTTCGAGTAGTGCTTAGGTCACATTATAACTATTTGAGTGGTGCCTTTGTCACACTTTCAGGTTGACATGGTGCTTTGGTCACATTATCACTCTCTTAATGGTGCCTTTGTCACACTTTCACTGTGTCCATGGTGCTTTGGTCACATTATCTCTATTTCAATGGTGCTTTGGTCACAGTTTTACTGTGTCTATGATGCTTATGTCACATTGTCACGAATGTAAAGGGTGCTTTGGTCACACGTTTAATGTGTGTATGGTGCGTAGGTCACATTATCTCTGTTTTAATTATGCTTTGGTCACACTTCATATGTCTATGGTGCTTTGGTTACACTATCACTGGTTCAATGGTGCTTTGGTCACATCATCACTATTTAAATGGTGTTTTGGTCACACTTTCACAGTGTCTACGATGCTTTGGTTACATTATCACTGTTTCAATGGTGCTTTGATCACACTTTCCTGTATCTATGGTGCTTATGTCACATTATCAGTGTTTCAATGGTGCTTTGGTCACACCTTCATTGTGTTTATGGTCTTGGTCACATTATCCCTGTTTCAATTGTTATTTGGTCACATATTTGGTGTGTCCATGGTGCTTGAGTCAATGATTCAATGGTTCTTTAGTTAAAACTTCACTGTGTCTAAGGTGCTTTGGTCACATTATCACTATCTCAATGGTGCGTTGGTCGCACCTTCACAAAGTCTATGGTGCTGAGGTCACATTATCACTGTTTCAATGGTCCCTTGGTCACACTTTCAATGTGCATGTGTTGCTTTGGTTACATTGTCACTGTGTCAATGGTGTTTTGCTCACACCTTCCCTGTGTGTATGGTGCAATGGTCACACTATCACTGTTTCAATGGTGCTTTGGTCACTCTTACTGAATCTAATGGTGCTAAGGTCATGTTATCACTGTTTCTATGGTCAATTGGTAACAAGTTCAATTTGTCTATAGTGCTTTGGTCACATAACAACTGTTTCAATGGTGCTTTGGTCATTGTTGCATTGTGTTTGTGATGCTTTCGTAACATTATCAGTGTTTCAATTGTGCTTTTGTCAAACTTTCATTGTGTCTATGATGCTTACGTCACATTATCACTGTTTCAATGGTGCTTTGATCACACTTCTATTATGTCTATAGTGCTTACGTCACATTATAATTAGTCCAATAGTGCTTTGGTCACACATCCATTGTGTATTCGCTTATTAGGTCACAGTATCACTGTTTCAATGGTGCTTTGGTCAAATTGTCCCTTTGTCTATGGTACTCTGGTCACATTATCACTTTGTCAATGATGCCTTGGTCAAAATTTCACTGTGTTTGGGGTGTTGAGGTCACATTATCGCTGTTTAAATGTTGCTTTGATCACACTTTTACCATGTCTATGGTGCGTATGTTACATTATCACTATTGCAATGATGCTTTGGTCACACTTTCACTGTGTATATGGTGCTTAGGTCACATTATCACTGCTTTAATGGTGCTTTGGTCAGACTTTCACTGTGTCTATCATGCTTTGGTCACATAATCATTATTTCAATGGTACTTTGGTCAACCTTTCATAGTGTTTATGGATATCAGGTCACATTATCATTGTTTCAATGATGCTTTTCTCACACGTGTACTGTGTCTACATTTCTTATGTCACATCATCAAATTTACAATGGTGCTTTGGTCACACTTTCAACAGTTCTATGGTGTTTGGGTCACATTATCACTGCTTCAATGCTGCTTTTGTCCTTCTTTCACTGTCTCTATGGTGCTTTGGTCGCATTGTCACTGTTTAGAAGGTCCTTTGGTCACACTTTCACTATGTCTGTAATGCTTTGGTGACATTATCATGTTTTAATGGTGTTTTGGTCATTTTTTCACTGTGTCTATGGTGTCTTTGTCACATTATCACAATCTCAATTGTGCTTTGGTCACACATTCACAATGTCTATAGTGCTTATGTCATATGATCACCGTTTTAATAATGGTTTAATCACACTTCGATTGTCTCTTTGGTGCTTTGGACACGTTACTGACCTAAGCACAATAAACAAAGTAAAAGGGTGACCAAAGCACCATTGAAACAATGATAATGTTATCAAAGCACCATAGGCACATAAACGTGTGATAAAAGCACATTTGAGACAGTGATTATGTGACCAAAGCACCATAGACACAGTGAAAGTGTGACCAAAGCACCATTAAACAGTGATAATGTGACATAAGTATCATAGACACAGTGAAGGTGTGACGAAAGCACCATTAGAATAGTGGTAGATAGACCTAAGCACCATAGACACAGTGAAAAGATGACCAAAGCACCATTGAAACAGTGATAGTATGACCTAAGCAACATAGACACCATATGTGTGTGACCAAAGAACCATTGAAATAGTGATAATGTGACCTACGTACCATAACACAGTGAAAGTGTGACCAAAGCACCACTGAAACAGTGATCATGTGACCAAAACACCATAGACACAGTGGAAGTGTGACCAAAGCACCGTTGAAACAGTGACAATGTGATCCAAGCTCCATAGACACCGCGAAAGTGTTACCAAAGCACCATTGAAAGAGTGTTGATGTGACATAAGCCCCACAGACACAATTAAAGAATGACCAAGGCTCAATTGAAATAGTGATCATGTCAGCTGAGCACCATAGACACAGTGAAATTTGGATGAAAGAATCATTTAAACAATTATATAGTGATTATGTCTATAGTGCTTTGGTCACACGCTCATTGTGTCTATGAAGCTTAAGTCACACTATCACTGTTTTGATGGAAATGTGGTCTCATGTTCACTATGTATATTGTGCTTTGGTCTCGTTATCACAGTTTCAATGGTTCTTTGGTCACAATTTCACTGTGCGTATGTTGCTTCGGTCACATTATCACTGTTGCAATGATGCTTTGGTAACAGTTTTGCTATGTCATTGTTAGTATGGTCGTGTTATCACCGTTTCAATGGTGCTTTGGCCACACTTTCACTGTGTCTTTATTGCTTATTTCACCCTTTCACCATTTCAATGGTGCTTTGGTCACACTTCCACTGTGTCTATGGTTCCTTTGTCATATCATCACTTTCTCAATGGTCCTTTTGTCACACTTTTATTCTGTCTATGGTCCTTAAGTCACAGTATTGTTGTTTCAATGGTGCATTTGTCAAACGTTCAGTGTGTCTTTGGTACTTTGGTGTCATTATCATATAATTTATTGTTCTTATGTCACACTTTCACTGTGTATATGGCTCCTTTGTAATGTTATCACTGTTTCAATAGAGATTTGGTAACACTTTCACTGTGTATATGGTGCTTACGTCATATTATTACTGTTTCAATGTTGCTTTTCTGACACTTTCATATGTCTATGGTACTTTGGTCGCATTGTCACTGTTTCATGGTGCTTTGGTAACATTTTCACTGTCCCCATGGTGCTTAGGTTACATTATCGCTGTTTCATTGGTCCTTTGGTCACATTTTTGCTTTTTCCATGGTGTTTAGGTTACATTACAATGGTTTCAATTTCGCTTTGGTCGCACTTTCACTGTGTCTTTGGTGCTTTGGTCACATTATCACTGTTTCAATGGTGCTTTGGTCACACTTTCACTTTATCTATGATGCTTAGGTCACATTATCACTGTTTCAATGGTGCTTTGGTCACACTTTCACTGTGTATATGGTGCGTAGGCCATAATATCATTCTTTCAATGATGATTTGGCCACAATTTCATCTTTCTATGGTGCTTTGGTCACATTATCGCTGTCTCAATGATGCTTTGGTCACACTTTCAATGTTTATATGGTGCTTACGTCACATAATGACTATTTCTATTGTGCTTTGGTCATATTTTTACTGTATCTATGATGCTTAGGTCACACCATCACGATTTCAATGGTGCTTTGGTTACACTTTTACTATGTCTATGGTGCTTAGGTCATAATAGAATTGTTACAATGGTGATTTGGCCACAATTACATGTGTATATGGTGCTTTGGTCACATTATAACTGTTTCAATGGTGTTTTGGTCACACTTTCACTGTTTCTATGGTGCTTAGGTCACATAATCACTCTTTCAATGGTGTTGTGGTCACACTTTCACAGTGTCTATAGTTATTTGGTCTCATTATCACGGTTCCAATGGTTCTTTGGTCAAACTTCAACTGTGTTAATGTGTATTCGTTGCTTTGGCCACGTTATCACTATTTCAATGGTGTGTAGGTCACACTTTCACCGTGTCTATAGGAATTTGGTCATATTATCACTTTTTCAATGGTGCTTTGGTTACACGTTTACGTGTCCATGGTGTTTTGGACACATTATCATTATTTCAATGGTGATATTGTCACATGTTCACTGTTTCTATGGTGCTTAGGTCACATTATCAATGACTTAACGGAGCTTTGGTCACATTATCACTGTTCAATGGCGTTTCGGTCATAACTTCACCATGTCCATGGTGCTTAGGTCACATTATTATTGTTTCGTTGGTGCTTTGGTCACACGTGTACTGTGTGTTTGGTGTTTAGGTCGCATGATCACTGTTTCAATGGTACTTTGGCCATACCTCCACTATGTCTATTATGCTTTGGTCACATAATCTATGTTTTAGTGGTGCTTTGGTCAAACATTCTCTGTATCTATGGTCATGAGGTCACATCGTCACTCTTTCCATGGTGCTTTGGTCACACTTTCACTGTGTGTATAATGCTTATGTCACATTATCACTGTTTCAATGGTGCTTTCGTCACACTTTCACTGTGTCCATTTTGCATTGATCACATCATCACTATTTGGTGCTTTGGCCACACTTCTACTGAGTCTTAAGTTATTGGTTTACATTATCACTGTTTCAATGCTGCTTTGGTCACATTATCACTGTTGTAGTGGTGCTTTGGTCACACTACAATCGTGTCTATGGTGCTTATGTCATGTAATCACTATTTCAATGGTGCTGTGGTCACCCGTTCATTGTGTTCATGGTGCTTTGGTCTCAATATCACAGTTTCAATGGTTCTTTGGTCACATGTTTACTGTGTTTATGGTGCTTTGGTCAAACTATGACTTTTTCAATGGTGCTTTCATCACACTTTCACTGTGTCCATGTTGCTTTGGTAGCATTCTCACTATTTCAATGGTGTTTTGGTCACACTTTCACTGTGCCTACAGTACTTAGGTCACATTATCACGCTTTCAATGGTGCTTTGGTCACACTTTTATGTGTCTATGGTGCTTTGGTCATATTATCATTGTTTCAATGGTGCTTTGCTCAAACGTTCATTGTGTGTATGGTCTTGAAGTCACATTGTTGCTGTTTCAATGATGACTTGGTCAAACGTTCACTGTGTCTATCATGTTTAGTTCACATTATCACTGTTTCAAAGGTGGTTTGGTCACACTTTCACTTTGTCTATGGTTCTTAGGTCATAATATCATAGTTTCAATGATGATTTGGCCACAATTTAGTGTGTCTATGGTGCTTTGGTCACAATATCGCTGTTTCTATGTGGCTTTTGTCACGCCTTCGCTGTGTCTTTGGTGCTTTGGCCACATCATCACTGTTTCAATGGTGCTTTGGTCACACTTTCATTGTGTCTATTGTGCTTATGTTACATACTCACTGTTTCAATGGTGTTGTGGTCGTACTTTCACTGTGTCTATGGTTCTTTGGTCTCATTATCACTATTTCAATGGTTCTTTGGTCACACCTCAACTGTTTTATGGTGCTTTGGTCACATTATCACTATTTCAATGGTACTCTGGTCACACTTTCTCTGTGTATATATGGCTTATGTCATATTATCACATTTTCAGTGGTACTTTGGTTACACGTTTATGTGTCTACGGTGCTTTGGAAACATTATCACTGTTTCAAGGTTCATTTTGTCACACTTTCACTGTGGCTATAATGCGCATGTCACATTATCAATGATTTACTGGTGCTTTGGTCACACCTTCACAATGTCTTCAGTTTCTTGGTCACATTATCACTGTTCAATAGTGTTTTGGTCATAATTTCACTGTGTCTAACGTACTTAGGTTACATTCTCACTCTTTCATTGGTGCTTTGGTCACACTTTTGCTGTTTCTTTGGTGTTTAGGTCACACTATAACTGTTTCAATGGTACTTTGGCCATTTGTTTCATTTGGTCACACTTCCACATTGTCTATTGTACTTTGGTCACATTATCAGTGTTTCAACGGTACTTTGGTCAAACGTTCACTATGTCTATTGTGCTTAGGTCACATTCTCACTGTTTCAGTGGTGCTTTGGTCACACTTTCACTGTGTCTATTGAAAGTAGGTCATATTATTACTGTTTCAATGATGCTTTGGTCACGTTTTCACATAATCAGTGCTTCAATTGTGTTTTGGTTACACTCTCATTGTGTCTATGGTTCTTATGTCATATTATCAATGTTTCACTGGTACTCTGGTTACACCTTCACTCTCTCTATGGTGTTTTGGTCACATTATAACTGTTTCCTCGGTGCTTTGGTCATACTTTCACTAAGTGTGCGTTGCTTTGAACACATTATAACTATTTGAATGGTACCGTGGTCACACTTTCACTCTGTCTATGGTGACTTGGTCTCATTATTTCAGTTTCAATGGTTCATAAGTGACACATTTATGTTGTCTATGGTACATTGGTCACATTATCACTGTTCAAATGGTTCTTTGGCAATAATTTCACTATATACGTTGCTTTTGTCACATGATCACTATTTAAATGGTGCTTTAGTCACACTTTCATTGTTTCTATACCGCTAAGGTCACCTTTCTACTCTTTCAATTGTGCTTTGGTCATATGTTTATGTGTCTATGGTGCTTTGGTGATATTGTCACTGCTTGAATGGTGCCTTTGTCACAATTGCAATAATTCTTTGGTGCTTAGGTCACATTATCACTGCTCCAATGGTGCTTTGGTCAGACCTTCACTGTGTCTATGGTACTTTGGTCACATTATCACCGTTTCAGTTGTGCTTTGGTTACACTTTCATTGTGTCTATGGTTCTTAGGTCACATTATCACTGTTTCATTGGCGCTTTGGTCACACTTCCAATGTTTCTATGGTCTTTAGGGCATATATTCACTGTTTCAATGGTGCTTTGGTCACACTTTCATTGTGTATTTGGTGCTTTGGTCACATTATCACTATTTCAATGGTACTTTGGTCATACGTTTGCTGTGTCTATGGTGATCTAGTCGCATTATCACAGGTTCAATGGTGCTTTGATTACACTTTCACTGTCTCTATAGTGCTTAGGTCACAATTTCACTGTTAAAATGGTGTTTTGGTCACACGTTCACTGTGTCTATGGTGCTTGGGTCACATAATCACTGTTTCAATGGTCATTTGGTCCCACTTTCATTTTCTCTATAGTACTTATGTCACATTACAATTGTTTCAATGATGCTTTGGTCACAGTTTAACGTTGCCTATGGTGCTTTGGTCACATTATCACTGTTTGAATGGCTTCTTTGTCACAATTTCATTGTGTATATGGTGTTTTGGTCACATTATCACCTTTTTCAATTGTGCTTTCCTCACGCTTTCACTATGCCGATGTTGCTTAGGTCACATTATCATTATTTCAATGGTGTTATGGTCACACTTTCACTTTGTCTATGCTACTTATGTCAAATTATCACTGTTTCAATGGTGCTTTGGTCACAGGATTATGTGTCGTTGGTGCTTTGGTCACATTATCACTATTTTAATTTTGCCTTGATTACACTTTATGTGTGTCTATGGTGCTTAGGTGACATGATCATTGTTTCAGTGGTGCTTTGGTCACATCTTCATTGTGACTATGGTGCTCTCGTTACAGTGTCATTGTTCAAGCGGTGCTTTGGTCATACTATCCCTTTGTCTATGATGCTTAGGTCACATTATCACTGCTTCAGTGGTGCTTTGAGCACACTTTCACTGTAGCTATGGTGCTTAGGTCACACTATCGCTGTTTCAATTGTGTTTTAGTCACATGTTCACTTTGTCTAAAGTGATTAGGTCACACTATCAATGTCTCAATGGTTCTCTAATTGTACTTTCACCATGTCTCTAGTGCTTATGTCGCAATGTCATGGTTTCAATGGTGCTTTGGTCACTCTTTGTGTCTACAGTGCTTAAGTCACATTTTACCTATTTCAATGGTTCTCTGGTCACCCTTTCACTCTGTCTATGGTGCTTTGGTCACGTGATTATTGTTTCTTTGGTACTTTGGTCACACGTTCACTTTGCCTTTGGCGCTTAGGTCACAATATCACTCTTTCAATGGTGCTTTGGTCACACTTTCAGTGTGTTTATGGTGCTTAGGTCACAATAGCACTGTTTTACTGGTGCTTTGGTCACACTTTCACTGTGTCTATGATGCTTTGGTCATATTATCACTTCTTTAATGGTGCTTTGGTCACACCTTCAATGTGTGTATAGTGCTTAGGTCTTAATGTCATTGTGTAAATGATACTGTGGTCACCTTTTCACTATGTATATGTTGTGTAAGTCACATTATCACTTTTTCAATGGTGCTTTGGTTACATGTCTACTGAATCTATAGTACTTAGGTCACAATCTCACTGTTTCAATGGTACTCTGGTCACACGTTTATCTATTTGTGGTGCTTTTGTCACACTTTCATTGTGTTTAGGATACTTAGGTCACATTATCAAGGTTTCAATGTTGTTTTGATCACACCTTCACAATTTCTACGGTGCTTTGGTCCCATTATCACTGCTTTAGTGGTGCTTTGGTCACACTTTCAAGGTGTTTATACTGCTTATGTCACATGGTCACTGTTCATTGGTACTTTTGTCAGCCTTTCACTGTGTGTATGGTGTTTATGTGACATGTTCACTGTTTCAATGTTGCTTTGGTCTTACTTTCATTGCGTCTTTAGTGCTTTGGTCACATTGTCAATGTTTCAATGGTGCTTTGGTCATAAGTTTACGGTGTCTACGGTGCTCTGGTCACATTATCACTATTTTAAGGGTGCATTTATCACACTTTCACCGTGTTTATCGTGCTTAGGTCACGTTTTCACTGGTTCAATGGTGTTTTGGTCACTCTTTCACTGTGTCTATGGTGCTTAAGTCACATTATCACTGTTTAAATGGTACTCTGCTAATACTTTCACTATGTCTATGATACTTAGGTTGCATTACTATTGTTTCAATGTTGTTTGACTCACACTTCCACAATGTCCATGGTACTTCGGTCAGATTATCACTGTTTCAATGGTGCTTTGGTTACACCTTCACTATGTCTATGATGCTTATGTCACATTATCACTGGTTCATTAGTGCTTTGATCATACTTTCATTGTGTCTATGGTGCTAAGGTCACAATGTCACTGATTCAATGGTACTTTGGTCGTAATTCCAATGTCTATGGTGCTTTGGTCACATTATCATTGTTTGAATGGTGCTTTGGTCACACTTTCACTGTGTCTGTGGTGCTTAGGTCACATTGGTACCATTTCAATGGTACTTTGATCACACTTTCAGTGTATCTATGATACTAAGGTCACATTATCGTTGCTTCAACGGTGCTTTGGTCATACTTCCACTGTGTCTATGGTGCATATGTCACATTCTCACTGCTTCATTGGTGCTTTGGTCACACTTTCACTATGTGTTTGATGCATAGGTCACATTATCAGTGTTTTAATGGTGCTTTGGTTACACTTGCACTGTGTCCATCATGCTTTGGCTATGTTATCACTGTTTCAATGGTGCTTTGGTCACACTTTGAATGCTTCTATAGTGCTTAGGTCAAAACATCGTTCTTTAATTGGTGTTCTTTTCACACGTTCACTACTTCTATGTTGCTTTGGTCACATTTCCACTATTTCGATGGCACGTTAGTCACAATTTTAGGTGTCTATGGTGCTTTTGTCACTCTATCACTGTTTCAATGGTGCTTTTTACACATTTTCACTGTGTTATGGTGCTTAAGTCACATCATCAAGGTTTCAATGGTACCTTGGTCACACCTTCACAATGTCCACGGTGCTTTGATCACATTATCATTGTTACGATGGCACTTTGGCCACAATTTCACCGTGTCTATGGTGCTTAGGTCACTTTATCACTGTTTCACTGGTACTGTGGTCACATTTTCACTGTTTCTATGGTCATTAGGTCATATTATCACTATTTAAAGGGTTCTTTGGTGACACGTTTACTGTGTATATGGTGCTTCAGTCACACTATCACCGTGTCAGTGGTGTTTTGGTCAAAGATTACTCTGTCTATGGTGCTTTGGTCATATTATCTGTGTTTCAATGGTGCTTTGGTCACACTTTTATTGTGTCTATGGTGCTTAGGTCACATTATCACTGTTTCAATGGCACCTTGGTCACACCGTCACTCTGTGTATGGTGCTTTGGTCAAACTATAATTGTTTCAATGGTGCTTTGGTCACACTTTCATTGTGTTTATGGTGCTTGGGTCACATTATCACTATTTCAATTGTTTTGTTGTCACTTTCTCACTGTGTCTATGGTGCGTTGGTCTCATTGTCACACTTTCATCTGTTGTTTTGTCATTCTTTTGTTGTGTTTTTGGTGCTTTGGTCACATTATCACTATTTTAATGCTGCTTTTGGCACACTTTCAGTGTGTCTATGGTGCTTAAGTCACATTTTCACTGTTTCATTGGCTCTTTGGTTATAATTTCATTGTAAGTATGGTATCTAGGTCACATTACCACTGATTCAACTGTACTTTAGTCACACTTATACTGTGTCTATGGTGCTTTGCTCATATTGTCATGGTTTTAATGGTGCTTTTGTCACGTTTTCATTGTGTCTATGGTGCCTAGGTCACATTACCACTAATTCAGTGGTACTTTGGTCACACTTCCCTTGTGTCTATGGTGCATATGTCACATTATTGCTGTTTTAATGGTGCGTTGGTCGCATGTTCACTGTGTGTGTGATGCTTAGGTCACATTTTCACTATTTAAATGGTGCTTTGGTCACACTTTCAATGTTTTTATAGTGCTTAAGTCACATAATCATTGTTTAATTGACGCTTTGGTCACACTTTCATTGTTTCTATGGTGCATAGGTCACACTATCAAGGTTTCCATGGTACTTTGGTTACACCTTCACAATTTCTATGGTGCTTTGGTCACATTATCAATGTTTCAATGGTACTCTGGTCACCCTTTCACTCTGTTTATAGTTCTTATGTCACATTATCACTGTTTCATTGGTGCTTTGGTCACACGTTCACTGTGTCTATGGTGGTTAGGTCACATTGTCACTGTTAAAATGGTGCTTTCATCACATTATCTATTCTTCCACATTTGTATATTTCTATGGTGCTTTGGTCTGATTATCTCTGCTTCCACGGTGCTTTAGTAACACTTTCAATATGTTTATGATGCTTAGGTCACTTGATCACAGTTTCAATGGTGCTTTAGTCACACCTTCACTGTGTACATGGTGCTTTGGTCAAATTATCATTGTTTAAGCGGTGCTTTGGTCACAAATTCATTGTGTTTATGCTTCTTAGGTCACATCATCACTACGTCAATGTTTCTTTGGTCACAATTCCAACGTGTCTATAGTGCTTAGGTCACCCTTTCACCGATTCAATGGTACTTTGGTCACATTTTTATGTGTACATGGTGCTTTGGTCACATGATCATTGTTTGAATGGTGCTTTGGTCAGAATTTCACTGAGTCTATTGTGCTTAGGTCACATTATCCCTGTTTCAATGGTGTTTTAGTCTCAATTTTACCGTGTCTATAGTGTTTTGGTGACATCATCACTGTTTCAATGCTTCTTTGATCACACTTTCAACTGTGTCTATAGTGCTTAGGTCACATTATAATTGTTCCAATGGTGCTTTGGTCACCCTTTCATTGTGTCTTTGCTGCTAAGGTCACATTATCACTGTTCAATTGCTTCATCGGTCACACTTTCAATGTGTCTATGATACTCAGGTCACATTAGCATTGTTTCAATGGTATTTTAGTCACACATTCACAATGTATGCGTTGCTTAGGTAACATTATCACTGTTTGAATGGTGCTTTGGACATATGATTACAATGTTTATGGCGGTGCGGTCACATTATCATTGTTTCATTGGTGCTTTGGTCACACGTTTACTGTGTCGATGGTGTTTAGGTTACATTATCACTTCTTTAATGGTGCTTGGGTCCCACTTCTACTGTTTCTATGATCATTTGGTCACATTCTCACAGTTTCAATGGTTCTCCAGTCAACATTGCACTCTTTCTATTGTGCTTTGGTCACATTATCACTGTTTCAATGGTGCTTTGGTTACACTTTCACTTTATCCTTGGTGCTTAGGTCACATTAAAACTGTTTCAATGGTAACTTGGTCACACTTTCCCTGTGTCTATGATACGTCCGTCACATTATCATTGTTTTAATGGTGCTTTGGTCACAAGTTAACTGTGTCTATGGTGCTTAGGTCACATTATCATCATTTCAATGCCACTGTTGTTGCACTTTCAATGTATGTATGATGCTTAGGTCACATTATCACTGTTGCAATGGTGCTTTGGTCAGACGTTCACATTGTTTATGGTGCTTTGGTCACATTATCACCGTTTTGATGGTGCTTTGGTCACACCCTCACTGTGTCTATGGTTCTTAGGTCACATAAGCACTATTTCAATGGTGCTTTGCTCACTATGTTTATAGTTCTTAGGTCACATTATCACTGTTTTGATGGTACATTGGTCACAGTTTTACTGTGTCTATATTGCTCTGGTCACATTGTCACTGTTTCAATGGTGTTTTGGTTACACTTTCACTGTGTCTATGGTGCGTAGGTCACATTATCACTGTTTCCATGGTGCTTTGGTCACACGTTCATGTGTCTATGGAGCTTTGGTCACATTATCACTATGTCAATGGTGCCTTTGTCACACTTTCACCATGTATATAGCATGTAGGTCACATTATCACTGCTTTGATGGTACTTTGGTCATAGCTTCACTCGGTGTATGGTGCTTTGGTCACATAATCACTGTTTCAATGGTGCTTTGGTCACGCGTTTACTCTCTTTATGGTGATTTGGTCACATTATCACTGTTTCAATGGTGATTTGGTCACACTTTCACCATGTCTATGGTTCTTAGGTCCTATCATCAATGTTTCAATGGTATTTTGGCCACACGTCCAATGTGTCTATGGTTCTTAGGTCATATTACCACTGTTTTTATGGTGTTTTGGTCACACATTTATGTCTCTATGGTGCTTTGGTCACATTATCATTGTTCCTATATTGCTTTGATCACGATTCCAATGTGTATATGGTTCTTAGCTCACATTATCACTGTTTCAATGGAACTCTGGTCAAACGTTCACTACATTTTTATTGCATATGTCACATTGTACCTGTTTCAATGGTTCTTTGTGTTGGCTCTCATGGGTGTGGAGGCACCCTCAAGGATGCCTAGTTCTCTGTGATACACGCTACCAAAGGTTTGGGCAGCCAATGGACACCAATGGTGAAGAGTGTGGAGCACAAGGATCACGGATAGGAGTGGGCAGAACACGTCGCATTCAGTAGATCTGAATCGAAACACGTTTTTGTTACTTAGCATAGTGAGATTACATCAGATTCTTATAGCCTGTGATCTTAGCTTTCCAACGCATCCAAGCACGCCCAAATCGGAGCAGTAGAGCCCCTGCTACGGCCGTCGAAGTAACCCTTGGTGGAGCCGAGCCGCCCACCATGCCCACGAACGGGAGCGACGGGAGGCGCTTCAACGGTGGCCTGTCGAAGCGACCTTCCTGTCATCCCAACGTGGGGAGGGGCATGCCTTGGTCCAGGGGACCATCCACATTCATTCCTTCATGGCCCATGTGCCTTTGGAGCCCAATGGAGACGAACTAGGATCACTGGTGGTGGAATATCCCGCCACCCATGGCGGGTACCAGATTCCACCCACCCAACACCCGTTTTTCGGGCTAGGCTAACTTTCTGAATACTCACTCAAATCGAGCGATTCAAAGCTCGATCTTGCATGGAAAAATCCAAGGAATCCAAATCTAAAGTCAGATCAGGTGTTCGACCACTCACCAGTGGTCGAACCAGGGAGTATGATCAACGGTACTCATGGCAAGGGGCACACCATGTCAACAATCTCCCCCTTGCACCGCAGCCTTGATGCCCTGTCCTTGGAACCTGTAGCATTTTAAACTTCACAGCGCAGAACGAGCTCCATGCAGCTTGCGTTGTGCCTGTCCTTGGGCTGTGCCTTGGTCATGGCATCGGCGAGCATGCGCTTAGTGCCACAATGCACAATAGCCGCATCTCCCTTCGCCACCAAGTCCCGCGTGTAGTGATGCCGGATTTCGATGTGCTTGGTCCTCCTGTGCAGCACCGGGTTCTGGGTCAGGCTGATGGCACTCATGTTGTCAACGTTGAGCACCGTCGGCTTCCTTTGGGCCACGCCAATCTCCTTTAACAGCCGACGCAGCTACACCGCCTCCTTTGCGGCTTCCGCTAGCGCGATGTACTCCGCTTCGGTGCTGGACAGCGCCACGCAGTCCTGCCTCCTGCTTTCCCATGAAACTGCTGCACCACCAAGCACAAACACGTACCCCGACGTTGATTTTCTGTCATCCACATCACCAGCCCAGTCGGCATCCGAGTAGCCGACCAACTCAAGGGAGTCATCACGCGCTCCCCCTCCAAACACGAGCCGCGACTGTTTTGTCGCCTTGAGATAGCGGAGGATCCGCTTCACCGCTTGCCAATGCAGCGGCCCGGGGTTAGCAATGTAGCGGCTCACTTGCCCCTCCGCGAAGGCTAGGTCAGGCCGCGTCGCCACCATGGCGTACATGATGCTCCCCACTGCGGACTGGTATGGCACTCCTGCCATCTCCTCCTTCTCCTCATCCGTGCTCGGGCCCATGCTCGAGCTCAGCTCACACGTGGTGGTCATGGGTGTGCCNGACCGCCCAGCTGCCGCTTCAGGTTCACCAACTCCTCCATGTCCGATGACACGAGGATGAGGTCATCTACGTAGAGGACCACGATCTGGTGCAACCCCGGCTGCTTTCTCACGTACACGCTTTGATCCGCCTCGCAGCGCTTGAAGCCAAGCTCGGCCATGAAGCCGTCCATTTTCAGGTACCACATGAGTGGCGCTTGCTTCAGTCCGTAGAGCGCCTTGCGAAGCCGGCACACCTTCCCCGGCGGCGTGTCCACCCCCTCCGGCACCTCCATAAGGACCTCCTTGTCCAGGTCACCGTTGAAAAACGCGGTTTTCACGTCCATTTGGTGGACTTTGTAGTCACGTGCCGCCGCCACTGAGAGGATGGAACGGATGGAGGCGAACTTTGCCACCGGCGCGAAGGTTTCATCGTAGTGTTCACCTTTTCTCTGGTCGTATCCCTTCGCCACCAGCCGTGCCTTGTACCGCTCCACTTTCCCCTCCTTAGTGAGCTTCTTCTTGAAGATCCACTTGGAGCCGATGATTTTTGCACCCTCCGGTCTGTCAATTAGCTGCCAAGTGCCGTTCTCTTCGTGGGAGGCGAGCTCAGATTTTATGGTTCCCTCCCACTCAGCCCCATCCTTCTGCTGCAACGCCTCCTTGACGGTCTCGGGCTCCTCTTGCGCAAAGAACGCTCGAGCAAACCCAGTCCAGGTGCCCTGCACGGCATCGTAGCGTTTTGCCGTCCTTCTTGTGCGTCCGCTTCTCCGGGGCTGCTTTTATTGAGGCTGCTGCTGCTGCCCTCTCGCGGCGCCACTTGCACCGCTGACCTGCTCCCCCTCTCTCGGGGACGGTGGAGATGCGGGCTCACTCCCCGCCTCCTCATTCAGCTCCACTGCTGCCGGCGCTTCAGACTCATCGTCCGACTCGGCTGAATGCAAATCAGCCGCTCCTCCATCCACCAGATGGTTATCGGCGGTTGGAGCCGATGGGACGTCACCCTCTTTTGCGTCCTCCGGCGTCTCCCCCTCGAGGAGTGGCAGCCACTCCCCCCGCTTGGAGAGACCCGCGTCCTTGTCCGTCCAACGACTCTCCTTGTCAAACGTGACGTCGTGACTCTTCATGATCTGCTGCCTCCGCGGGTCGAAGAGCCGGTACGCCTTGCTCCCGCTCTCGTACCAGACAAAGATGCACCGGCGAGTCCGCGGGTCCAGCTTGCCCCGCCCCTCCCGTGCCTGCACAACAGCATGTGCAACGCAACCAAACATGCGGAGGTGTGCCACAGTTGGCTTCCTCTCGCTCCACACTTCTTGTGGCATCTTCCACACCTTGGACTCCGCGTCCTTTAGCGGCTTCGTCGGCGTCAGGTTCATGATGTACGCCGCTGTCCGTGCCACCTCGCCCCAATACCGCTACGCGAGGCCGGCATCGCTCAACATGGACCGGACCATGTTGAGGATAGTGCGGTTCGCCCTCTCGGCAACGCCGTTCTGCTGCGGGGAATGTGGCATAGTTTTCTGCCACGCGATCCCCTTGCTCTTCATCCATGCCGAGCAGCCCTCATACCCGCCGTCGTTGTCGCTCCGGAACGCCTTCACCTTCAAGCCTGTTTGTCGCTCCACTGCCGCCACAAACTCCTGCACACAATTCAGGACATCACTCTTCCTCTTGATGATGTAGAGGTAGAGCTTGCGGCTGTGGTCGTCGATGAAGGTGACGAAGTAGCGAGCCCCACCAATGGAGGACTCGAACGGTCCGCACACGTCCGTGTGCACCACCTCCAACTTCGTCGATGCACGCGTCCCTTTGCCATCAAACGGCTGCCGTGTCGCCTTTCCCACCACGCATGGCTCGCACACGGCATTCTTGGCTGCATCCCGGTCCTTGACCTCAAGGCCCCGCACCACTTCCTTCTTTGCCATGTCCCTCACAGTTGAGGGAGCGATGTGACATAGGCGACGGTGGCACAGGTCCAGATTCCTTCATCCTTTGTCACGAGGTTGACGGCGTCAGTCCTTACCGCATCGGCAAGGACCTTGGTGCGAAGAAGGTAGAGGTCCTCCTCCCTCGTGCCACGTGCAATCACCTCGCCATCTCCCTCCTTCCGGATGATGGCTTCCTTCTTGTTGAACAGCACCTCGAGCCCCTTGTCGGTAAGGCGGCTCACTGACAGCAGATTTGCCCCAAAGTTGGGCATGTGGAGCACGTCGTAAATGGTGCACGGAATGACTTTCCCGTTCACCACTGACTCAATGCAAACATTGCCTTCGCCCGCGGCCAACTCTGTTTTGCCGTTGGCCACTGTCATGCGCCGCTCGGTGGCGCCATAGGTGACGAATGCCACCCGGTTGCATTGTGTGTGGTGGCCTGATCTGGAGTCGATCACAGTGACTTCCGGATCTGTCAAGTCGGTAGACTCCCTGGCCATCATGGCTTGGGTGTCCTTCTTCCCGCCCTTCCCAGGCTGGTCCGACTTCTTGTTGGGGCAGTTGCATGCATAGTGGCCCTGTTTGCCACAGTTGTAGCACTCCCCTTTGTTGTCACCTCTCTTGGTGCCCTGGTTAGCACCCTTCCCCTTCTTGCCTCCCCCTCCACCTTGAGGGCGGACGGCATAGGCGGAACTTGATGTTGCCCCACTCTCTCTCCCACCACGCCGCATCCATTCATTGCAGACGTACTCAGCCACCTTCGGGTACTTTAGCTCATCGGCGGACCAGCCGCCTACGACGGTGATCATGGGACTCCAACTGTCCGGCAAGGCCAGAAGGAGGATCATGGCTTGCAGCTGAGGGTCGACCTTCCATCCNAGCGCTAACACCAACAATGCAAGCGCCTTCTTGTTGCGCTTCTTGTACTTGTCCACTTCCTCCGGCGTCGCGGTATCCGAAGGCGCGGTCTCTTCACCGTTGACCAGCTCAAGCAGGCCCTTGTCATCGAGGTAGACCTCAAACTGCCACCTCCACAAGGGGAAGCCGTTCCCATCAAACTTGGAGACGGCGCCGATGCTCTCTTGCTCGGTCGTTGCCATGGCGCGCGGCGGTAGCGTGAAGCTTGAAGAGCTAGGGTCCGTCTAGGGACGTGGGCCCATAACCCTTTGTTGGCTCTCGTGGGTGTGGAGGCACCCTCAAGGATGCCTAGCTCTCAGTGAACACGCTACCAAAGGTTTGGGCAGCCAATGGACACCAATGGTGAAGAGTGTGGAGCACAAGGATCACAGATAGGAGTGGGCAGAACACGTCGCATTCAGTAGATCTGAATCGAAACACGTTTTTGTTAGTTAGCATAGTGAGATTACATCAGATTCTTATAGCCTGTGATCTTAGCTTTCCAACGCATCCAAGCACGCCCAAATCGGAGCAGTAGAGCCCCTGCTACGGCCGTCGAAGTAACCCTTGGTGGAGCCGGGCCGCCCACCATGCCCACGAACGGGAGCGACGGGAGGCGCTTCGACGGTGGCCTGTCGAAGCGCCCTTCCTGTCATCCCAACGTGGGGAGGGGCATGCCTTGGTCCAGGGGACCATCCACATTCATTCCTTTATGGCCCATGTGCCTTTGGAGCCCAATGGAGATGAACTAGGATCACTGGTGGTGGAATATCCCGCCACCCATGGCGGGTACCAGATTCCACCCACCCAACACCCGTTTTTCGGGCTAGGCTAACTTTCTGAATACTCACTAAAATCGAGCGATTCAAAGCTCGATATTGCATGGAAAAATCCAAGCAATCCAAATCTAAAGTCAGATCAGGTGTTTGACCACTCACCAGTGGTCGAACCAGGGAGTATGATCAACGGCACTCATGGCAAGGGGCACACCATGTCAACACTTTGGTCAGACTTTCACTAGGTCCATGGTGCATTGGTCACATTCTTATGTTTCGGCAGTGCTTTGGTCACACTCTCACTGTGTCTGTATTGCTTAGGTGGTAAAATCAATTTTTCAATTGTGCTTTGGTCACACTTTGTGTCTACGGTGCTCAAGTCACATTATCACTGTTTCAATGGTGCTTTGGTCACACTTTCATTGTGTATATGATGCTTTAATCGCATTATCACAGTTGCAGTGGTGCTTTTGTCACACTTTCACAGTTTCTATGGTGTTTGGGTCACGTTATGACTATTTCAACGGTTGTTTGTCACACTTTCACTCTTTATATGGTGCTTTGGTCACATAACAGCTGTTTCAATGGTCTTTTGGTCATACTTTAACTATGTATATGGTTCTTTGGTCATACTTTAACTCTCTCTCTCTCTCTCTCGCTCTCTCTCTCCCTCTCTCTCTCCTCTCTCTCTCTCTCTCTCTTCTCTCTCATCTCTCTCTCCCTCTGCCTCTCTCTCTCTCTCTCTCTCTCTCTCTCTCTTGCTCTCTTTCTGTCTCTTGCTCCCTTACTCTCTCTCTCTTGTGCTCTCTCTCTCTCTCTCTCCCTCTCTCTCTCTCTCACTCTTTCTCTCTTTCTGTCCTCTCACTAATGCACTCATGCACACTCTCTCACAACTCACTCACTCACTCACTCACTTGCTCACTCATTCCAACTCACTCACTCACTCAGTCAAACCCACTCACTCACTCAAACTTACTCATTCACTCTCTCACTCACTCACATTATCACTCAGTCACTCACTTATGCAATCATTCACATACCAAAACACACACACACACACACACACACACACACACAAACACACACACACACACACACAAAAAGACACACAAAGGGAGAGAGACACATGCTTACTTGTGCTATTGTCAATTTCTTGTTTCTTATTTTTTCTTCCGTTTGACCTGTATCTCTTCCTCTGTTCTTTTTTGCAACGTCATGCAGGTCGGGATGGTGTAGCATGCATACATTGAAGATGGTACAAGCAACATGGCTATCAATTACTTGGCTAACATTATCGTCTTGAAATTTTAAGATTGCATGGCTGTATCTATACCACATGCTATATAGTCATGATAACGTAGTTAAGGTTTGGGCATTTTTGCCCGACTTGCTCAGACGATAATATTTATGCTTGTCTCATATGCTTTTTTCTCCCTCCCTCCCTCCCCCTCTCCATCGCTCTCTCTCTCTCTTGTGCTTGTGTCTCCATCTCTCTCTCCCTCTCTCTCTATCTCAATCTCTTTATCTCTCTCTCTCTCTCTCGCTCGCTCGCTCTCTCTCTCTCTCTCTCTCTCTCTCTCTCTATCTCTGTCTCACAACACTAACCCTTTGGAGCTTTTTATGAAAGTACTATCAACCAAGATTGGGCATGCGTCCGCAACCCAGCCCACTTGGAAGAGGTCCATCATAAGACTCTACTCTCTCTCTCTCTCTCTCCATCTCCCTCTCTCTCTCTCTCTCTCTCTCACACACACACACACACACACACACACATCTCATTCCCCATGGAGATGCTATGGAATAATTATCAACCAAGATTGGGAATGCGTGTGCATCCCACCCCACTTGGAAGAGGTATTTCATATGTTTCTTCCCTCTCTCCCTCTCTATCTCTCTCTCTCTTTCTCTTCTCTCTCTCTCTCTCTCTTTCTCTCTTTCTCTCTTGTTCCCCTCTCTTTCTCACACACACACAAACACACACACACACACATGCACACACACACACATGTTTTTTTCTCCCTCCCCCCCTCCCCCTCTCTATCTCAGCTTTATGCTAAAGCTTGTGTTGATGTATTGGCTACTAAGCCGTTCTCCTTTTCTCGTCAGATCGGCATGGGTTCCACGCAGCACGGTTCTTTCGTTGGTGCGTGTTGTGAAGGCGGGCGGGTGGGGTGGGCTGATCTCCCCCCCCCCCCCCCCCCCCCCCGTCCCCCGGTTCCCCTTCTCTATACCCTCTTTTCCCAGACATCCTTGCTGGGGAGAGAAGAGGGAAAATGCGAGCGGCCGCAGATGAGGGAGGAGACTGGGAGGACGACGCGTGACACAGCAAGCTGGATCTTCAACCTGAAATGTTGTTTTCTCTAATCACGTAGTGTGAAACTCGCAGAGCAGTTCGCATCTCAAATTCCAACCAGTTTGTGGCAAAGCAAGCGGTGCTTGCACAAGAGCGCATCAAACAGCACATTTTAATTACTGGACTTTGCAATGCGCAAGTGCTTGGAGTCCCACGGGCACACATTTGCGAAAAAAAACTCCCATTGCAACAAGTGGGGACCCCCCCCCTCCCCCCCGAGGGGCCTTTCGCTCTTGTCATCTGTGCGAGTCGACATAGCTCTATCTTCCAGACACGGCCACTTGTGGTAGAGAGGAGTGATGGTGCTTGCGGGGCCCATCTCAGCCGGGGAACGTGTCAAGGGGAGTTGGAGTGCGGACTGCCTCTGAAGCCTCCGAGGATCGGTCAGGGCAAGCTATCGTGCGATGTGAACTTTTGCACGTGCCCAATGGACACCTACGACGCCATTTTGGGTCGTGACTGGCTGTACCGGTGGAATCCTTCTGTGGATTGGGTGCGCAGCCACGTGAAATAGAAGAGATGCGGAGAGCAAATCGTTTTGCTGTTGTGGGCAGAGGAGAAGGACTCCAAGACAGGCAAGGTGCCGTAGTTGAATTACGTGCAGCTGAAGCGCTGTCAGTGCAAGGGGGAACAAGTGTATCTGGTGTTGGTGCCGCAGAAGGAAGCAGCTACAGAGGTGGAAGTGCTAGCAACGGAGACAAAGCAACAAGAGGGCGAGCAGCAAAAAGCACCTGCAACAGAGCTGTTGGAAGGCATCAAAGGAGTATTGGACAGCTACAATGACATGTTTCCTGCTGAGCTGCCAAAGGGTTTACCACCAAAGCGGGACATTGACCACAAAATTGATCTGGTTCTTGGAGCAACTCTAGCGGTACGAGCTGCTTATCGCATGAGCGATAATGTGCTGGGTGAGCTGAAGAAGCAGTTGGAGGAGCTGAGGGAGCAGAGGTTCATCATACTGTCGGTGTCACCTCACGCTGCACCGGTCCTCTTTGTGAAGACAAAGACAAGGGAGCTGCGGACGTGCGTAGACTATCGCGCACTGAACAACGTTACGATCAAGAACTGGTACCTGCTGCCAAGGGTTGAGGCGCTGTTTGACCAGCTGAGGGGAGCGCAGTTCTTCAGCAAGATTGACTTGCGCTCGGGGTACCACCAGATCCGGATTGCGGAGTAGGATGTGGAGAAGACGGCGTTCTGGCCACGGTACAGTCATTTTGAGTACCTCGTGATGCCATTTGGGTTGACCAACGCTCCTGCACTGTTCATGAGCCTCATGAACAGGAGCTTCCACCCTCACCTGGACCAGTTCGTGGTGGTGTTCCTCGACAACATCCTCATCTACTCCTGAACTTTGGAAGAGCATCAGCAACATCTTCGCCAGGTGTTGGAAATTCTTTGCATGGAGAAGTTGTTTGCAAAGCTCTCCAAGTGCGAGCTTGAAAAAAGGGAGGTGGAGTTCCTTGGGCACATCGTCAGCGGCAAGGGTCTCCGCATGGACCCAAAAAAGGTGGAAACGGTGAAGCAATGGCTGAAACCAAAGTGCAAAGGCAAATGCGATCATTTCAAGACTAATTCCTTGTCATGACTATGTCATGAGTTATAAAACTGACCTGGTTTTGTTAGCACGCTGACTCCAACACTTGAAGATTGTTAGCGCGCTACCTGTGCACACTGTGTGCGAGATGCATTAGTTCCTTTCGGAGGTTCCGTGCATCATTATTCATGGCCGATACAAACATCGGTCCGTGATTATACGTGTCAAGAATGATGCGCTTGAATAAGTTTTCAATGGGAAAACCATTGACTCCCTCTCACTTGGTGAGTGATGGATACAAATTGAGGTACGCAAACGATACGGACAAGAAAAAGGTACATGCGTGCACCAAAAACCATGTTCAAAGGACAAAGATCAATATCAGTGGGGGTGTAAGAGCACCAGAGAGGAAAAAAGGCTCTTATGTGGATCCTCAACAATTTAAGACGCCGCAGTGCGGTGGCCAAAGATCGCAAGAGTCAATTTGGGCGTATGATGTGATCGACCGATTGTTGAAAGTGAACAAAATTGAAGGCGATACCTTCAGTCTATCATCACTTGATGAGTGAACATGTCATGGATATTGATAGACAATAGTATGTGAACCAATGTCAGTGACATGCGTTCACCCAGAGTTTGGTGAAAATCATTTCAAAGAAAACAAGCGACATTCATTCTCTACTAATGGTGCTCCAGAGTACTATGTCGATCTCATAGATTTCTATACACCAGCTACATCATTCTTGGGATTACGTCAAGGTCTATGATTTTGCATTCAAAACGTATGACCATGGAGATGATCTATAAGCTGATAGCTTAAAGCTACCAGTGTGTTAGTGCCTACATATTGGTGGTCAGACCGACCACATACCAAGTCATAATCAACATTGAAACAAAACAACGACCAGTATGTTGTAACTAAATATTGATGTAAAAGGACTCCTCAATATGTGCCTTGAGAAATGATATTTCTCACCAGGTTCTTCCGATGTTTTCAGAAATGCCTCAAAGTTGATGGTATCGTGAAACGGTACACTAGTCATGTACGTCACACTCTTCAAACATCACGTGGATGAATTCCGATGATGCCAAAGATATGGTATAGCACTACCTATGCGATATCGTTTTGAAAGCAAAATATACAACATCCATTTTTTTGGAACAAAACCAGCCTCCGAGAGAGATCAAAATGACTACGGTATTGTCAAACCATACTTCACTTACCCGAATGGTCATGGTGAAGCAAATTAAGTCCCTTGGTTTTGGGGATGGTTCAATTGAAGTACATCGCTGAACGCAAGTATAATACAATTTTGGATGTCGCTGCAGTGGTATCTATTATCATGGTTGTTTGTCGGATGTCTTCCATAAGGGCGATCCCCTCTACGAGTGCCTCGGGTGAGGCATATGGAAAACAACCTATTGAGTGGAAGTGCCGAATGTACAAAATAGAAGACAAGAACCAACACGGATTGCTTAGGTCCTATTATCACTGTTTCAATATTGTGCTTTGGTCACACTTTCACCGTGTATATGGTGCTTAGGTGACATTATCACTGTTTCAGTGGTGGTGTTGACACAATATCAGTGTGTCTATTGTGCTTTGGTCATATCATCACTGTTTCAATAGTGCTTGGATCATACTTTGAGTGTGTGTATGGTACTTTGGTCACATTATCACTATTTGAATGCTGTTTGGTCACACTTACACTGTGTCTATTGGGCTTAAGTCACATTATCAATGTTTCAACGGTGCGTTGGTCACACTTTCTCTGCGTTTATAGTGCTTAGGTCACGTTATCAATGTTTTAATGGTGCTTTGGTCACACATTCACTCTATCATTATCACTATCTCAATGGTGCTTTGGTCATACTTCCACTATGTCTATGGTGCTTAGGTCACATAATCATTGTTTAAATGGCGCTTTGGTCACCGTTTCACTGTGTCTATGGTGCTTTGGTCACATTATCATTGTTTCAATGGTACTTTGGTCACACTTTCACTGTCTATGGTGTTTTGGTCACATTATCACTATTTCATCTGTGCTTTGGTCACACTTTCACTATGTGTATGGTGCTTTGGTCATATTATCACTACTTCAATGGTGCTTTGGTCACATTATCACTGTTTCAATGGTGCTTTGGTCACAATTTTTCTATGTATAAGGCGCTTTGCACTCATCATTACTGTTTCAATTTTGCTTTGGTCACAATCTCATTGTGTCTATAGTGCTTTGGTCACATTATCACAGTTTCAATGGTGCTTTGATCACACTTTCACCGTGTCTATGGTGCTTTGGTCACAGTATCACTATTTCAATGGTTCTTTGGTCACAAATCCACTATGTTTATGGTAATTTGATTACATTATCACTGTTTCAATGGTGATTTGGTCACACTTTCACTGTTTCTAGGGTGTTTAGGTCACAAAACCACTGTTTAAATGGTGATCTGGCCACACTTTCACTGTTCCTATGGTACTTTGGTCATATCATCACTGTTGCAATGGTGCTTTGGTCACACTTTCACTATTTCTATGGTGCTTTGGGCACATTATCACTGTCTCAATGGTGCTTTGGTCACACTTTCACTATATCTATGGTGCTTTGGTCACACTGTCAATTTTTCAATGGTGCTTTTGTCACGCTTTCACAATGTCGATGGTGAGTATGTCACATTATCACTATTTCAATGGTACTTTGGTCTCACCTTCACTGTGTCTATGGTGCTTATGTCACATTAACGCTAATTCAATGTTGCTTGAGTCATAGTTTCACTGTGTCTATGGTGCTTTGGTCACACTTTAACTGTTTAAATGGTACTTTGGTCACACTTTCACAGGGTTTATGGTGTTTAGGTCACATTATCACTCTTTCAATGGTGCTTTTGTCTTACTTTAACTGTGACTACGGTGCGTTAGTCACATTATCACTATGTCAAACGTGCTTTGCCCACCCTTTCACTGTGTCTATAATGCTTTGGTGACATTATCACTGTTTCAATGGTGCTTTAGTCATTCCTTATTTATATGTATGGTGCTTTGGTCATATTATCACAACTTCAATTGTGCTTTGGTCATACGTACATAGTGTCTGAAGTGCTTAGGTCACATTATTACTGTTTCAATGGTGGTCTAGTCTCACTTTGACTCTGTCTTTTGTTCTTAGGTCACATTATCATTGTTTTAATAATACTTTGGTCACACTTTCATTGTGTCTATGGGGCTTAGGTCACTTCATCACTGTTTCAATGGTACCTTGGCCACACTTTCACTGTATCTATGATGCTTTCGTCACATAATCATTGTTTGAATGGTGCGTTGGTGACACTTTCAATGTGTCCATGGCTATTTGGTCCCATTATCAGTGTTTCGATGGTTCCTATGTAATTCTTTCACTCTGTATATGGTGCTTAGGTCTCTTTATCATGGTATGCGATTCATGCCATTGAACCTCAACCACGTGAAGTTGGGTACACGGCATACGTGGAATACACGCAGGACATGGACAAAAACCTTATCCACTAAGTGTTGGTGGGTCAATCACGACATCCACTTATGGATAAGTTGGACAGACAAATAATGGCAATAGCCGATGTTGTACCATTTGAACTCGCTGACAACATCAACTGATGTTTTGGATAAAAATGGTGACACCATTGTAGCAAAAAATTAGTTTGGTGGGCGTAGGACGTGTGCTATGACAGTCGGACGTCCCATTGCACTGCAATGTTCAAAGGAAAATGCGATCGTTTCATGACGAAGTCCATGTCATGACTGTGTCATGAGATCATAGATTTCTACAAACCAGCTATGGCATTGTTGGGATCACGTTGAGGTGTAGATTTTGCGTTCAAAACGTATGACCGTGGAGATGATATATAAGCCGATAGCTTTAAGCTACGAGTGTGTTAGTACGTACATCTTGGTGGTCCGACCGACCACATACCGAGTCATAATCAACAATGAAATAATATAACGACCAGTACGTTGTAACAAAATATTGATGTAAAAGGACTCCTTAAAATGTCCCTTGAGAAATGATATTTCTCACCAGATTCTTCCGATGTGTTAAGAGACGCCTCAAAGTTGATGGTGTCGTGACATGGTACACTAGTTATGTATGTCACATTCTTCAAACATCATGTGGATGAATTCTGATGATGCCAAAGATATGGTATAGCACCACCTATGCGATATCAAAGTGAAAAACAAATATCCAACATCCGATTTGTTGGAACAAGACCAGTCTCCAAAGGATATCATAATGACTACAGTAGTGTCAAACCATGCTTCACTTACCTGAATGGTCATCGTGAAGAGACTTAAGTCCCTTGGTTTTGGGGATGGTTCAATTGAAGTACATTGCCAAACGCAAGTATAATACAATTTTGGATGTCGGTGCGGTGGTATCTACTATCATGGTTGTTTGTCGGATATCTTCCAGGAGGGAAATCACCTCCACGAGTGCCTCCGGTGAGAAATATGGAGAACAATCTATTGAGTGGAAGTACCAAATGTACATAATAGAAGACAAGAACCAACACGGATTATTGCAACTTAGTAAACACAATATTTTTGCAGGTTCCCAAATTAAACCCTTGAACTTTGATAACATAAACACATCCAGGTTTTGTAAACGGTTGTTCCAGAATCACCAGATATCATTCGTAAGTGTTTTATCACAATCATGTGGAATTGATACCCGAAATGTGTTCTTTCAGCATGTACCTTAATGATTGTGATCATGGTACATCCGTGCAGTAAAAACCATACGATGAACACTTGGTTTGTGGATAGAATCCATGATCGTTGAGATCCATTATCTCAGCTAAGCTAGTTGAAAGCAGTGTGCTTTTGACTTGGATGTGAGCAGCAGCCTACGGCTCCCATTTTAGACACAAACGAGGGGATGATGGTTGAGACCAAGATCATATAGGTTGAAGCATTGCCGTGTCCAGTGATGGAATTTGCCGGTAGTTGTGCATTCCAAACGACCGATGATGCCTCCTTCAAAGATGACAGCAGCCTTTGCAAGGAAAAAACAAAGTGTGCTCAGCAACCATGTCTTTGGGTCTTTGTGTCTCCCAACCCTAAGATAAAGCTAGCATGCAATTTGCAGCTTAGTGGAGTTTGGTTGAGTTCATCCAACCAACCCACAGGTGCTGCAAACGGTGTCGTGAACCTACACGTGGTCACGAACATGTGGTTGCAACCTGAGAGGACTGATGACCATATAATGGGTTGCACGTACTAACAATGTTGTGGGAGGTAGCACCTTGGCAACAACTGTCAGGAAAAGCATCAAAGCATTGACACGATGAAATGATGCTGACGTCAGCAAGGACGCAAATGGAAAGCTTGGACATGGACGAATGGACAAGCACTACAGGAGACATGGCAGAAATGTTACTGGGCGCGGTGCAGAGGCACGAGCGCTGAGAGGTAACATGAGAAGTGGGAAAGCATGCGGATTGCAAGGACTCGAACAGGTATTGACAGTGTCAAGGCACAGGCCCAGAGGTTGCAGCGCTGAGGCATGGGCAAAATGAGGATGAGGGCCGCAGCAATCACAACCGGACCAATGACTAGAGGCAACGGCTGAGACATTGATGTTGGCATGCGCGAAGATGGAGACTGGAAGCCGCATTGTTCAAAGGCGGGTTGAGCGAGGAGCGCGGCCGCAGTGATAAGAAGCGGGCTGTTTGATGGACGAAAAGGTTGGAGGCAGGACATAGCCCGGGCCTTGCAAGATGGTGCTGAAGAGAGAGATGGCAGCAATATGGATGGAAGGTACTGTGCCATGGCAACGGGCCATTGGTCACAGTGAGAGTGGGGGCGGGGCCAAAGCCCGGGCCGAGAAGAATCGAGGCGAGACAACTGATTGACCAACAAGAGGTAGTTTAGAAATACAAAGGAGAGTACATGAATAAAAAGACTGGTACTACTCCTAGGGCTAGGGAGCTATGCCAAGGCGGTCTGTACACTAGTCATAGCCACAACCGCCTTGCTGCTGTTGGTGCTTCTGCTGATGGTGGAGCTGTGAAGTGACTGTATGGAGTTGATCAAAGTTCGTGATCCACGCACTTGTTTTCCGTTGTAGTTATGCCTGTAGGTTCCTGACCGTTGGTGCGTGCGTAGTGGTAGTCAGGTTGCACACCAATGATGTAGTTGAGAACAGGAGAGAGATCTTCTGTTTGTGATATTCTTGCGGGAGCATGACCGGTTGGTGGCCGTTTAGGCGGGATTCCGGTCAATGATTGGTGATTGGTGACAATGCTGCGGTAACCAAGCCTGACGCTTGGGTTGCATATGTGCTCAGGTGCTTGCATTCTCCAGGAAATCAGCAAGACCTGACTAATTCTTTTGCTGGTCACCTGTCCTGGAGAGTTTACTAGTCGGTGATAGTGCACCCGGGGTCTGAGACCTGAAGTGTCTTGACCAAGTACATTATGGGCACTGCACATTATTCTTACAACCACCCGCAGTGCCACAGTGCAGAAGGACAAAATCTTGCAGGGCGCTCTGATTTGCCAAGCACCAGTGCGAAGAGCCACCCTTGGTTTAAGAATATCTAGAGGGGAGAAGTGGTTGAAGGAGGAAAGGCTTGTTTGATGGCATGGGAGAAATAGTGCTCACGGCACATTATCGCTACTTCAATGGTACTTTGTTCACACTTGAACTATGTCAATAGAGTTTTGATCCCTTTATCACTGTTTCAGTGGTGCTTTGCTCAAACCGTAACTGTGTCTATGGTGCTTAGGACACATTGTCACTCTTTCTATGGTGCTTTGTTCACACTTTCAATATGTCTGTAGTGCTTTGCTCACATTATCACTATGTCAATGGTACTTTGGTCACACTTTCACTATGTCTTTGGTGCTTAGGTCACAATATCACTATTTCAATGGTGATATGGCCACACTTTCAACGTGTCTATGGTACATAGATTACATTATCACTGTTTGAACGGTGCTTTAGACACACTTTTACCGTGGCTATAGTGCTTAGGTCACATCATCACTGTTTCAATGGTGCTTTTGATACACTTTCACGGTGTCTATAGTTCTTAGGTCACACTATCACTGTTTCAATAGTGCCTTTGTCACACTTTTACTGTGTCTATAGTGCGTAGGTCACATTATTGCTGTTTATATGGAGCTTTGGTCACAGGTTTACTATTTGTATGCTGCTTTCGCCACATTACAGCTCTTTCAATCGTGCTTTGGTCAAACGTTCACTTTGTCTACGGTGGTTAAGTCACTTTACCACCGTTTTAATTGTGCTTTGGTCACACTTTCACTATGTGTATTGTGCTTATATCACAAAATCACTGTTTCAATGGTGCTTTGGCCACATTTTTATGTGTATGTGGTGCTTTGGTCATATTACCACTGTATAAATGGTGCTTTGGTCACACGTTCACTGTGTCTATGGTGCTTAGGTCTCATTATCACTATTTCAATGGTGTGCTTTGGTCACACTTTCATTGTGTCTATGGTACTTAGGTGACATTATCACTGTTTTAGTGGTGGTTTGGTCAGACTATTACCGTGTCTATTGTGTTCTGGTCATATTATCACTGTTGCAATGGTGCTTTGGTCATACTTTCAGTGTGGCTATGGTACTTCTATAACATTATCATTATTTCAATGCTGCTTTGGTCACACTTGCACTGTGTTTATAGTGCTTAGGTCACATTAACAATGTTTGAATGGTGCTTTGGTCACACTTTCTCTGTGTTTATAGTGCTTAGGTCACGTTATCACTGTTTCAATGGTGCTTTGGTCACACTTTCAATGTGTCTATGTTGCTCAGGTAACATTAGCACTATCTCAATGGTGTTTTGGTCATACTTTTACTGTGTCTGTGGTGCTTGGGTCACATAATCACCGTTTCAATGGCGCTTTGGTCACCGTTTCACTCTGTCTATGGTGATTTGGTCACATTATCATTGTTTCAATGGTACATTGGTCACACTTTCACTGTTTATGGTGCTTCGGTTACATTATCACTGTTTCATTTGTGTTTTGGTCACAATTATACTGTGTGCATGGTGGATTGGTCATATTATCACTATTTCAATGGTGCTTTGGTCATGTTATAATTGTTTCAATGGTGCTTTGGTCACGTATTCTCTGTGTCTATGGTGTTTACGTCACAGTATCACTGTTTCAATTGTGTTACGGTCTCTGGTGTTTCACTCACATTATCAACGTTTCAATGGTGCTTTGGACACACTTTCACTATGTCTATAGTGCTTAGGTCACATTATCATTGTTTCAACGGTGCTTGGGTCACACTTTCACTGTGTTTATGGTGCTTTGGTCAAACTATAAGTGTTTCAATTGTGCCTTGGTCAAACGTTTTCTATGTCTATGGTGCTTTGGTTACATTACAACACTTTCAATGGTGCTTTGGTCGCACATTCACCGTGTCTATAGTGTTAAGGTTACATAATCACTCTTCCAACAGTGCTTTGGTCACACGTTCACTTCAATTATGGTGCTTGGGTCACATTGTTAGTGTTTAGATGGTGCTTTGGTCACACTTATACTGTTTCTATGGTGCTTTTTTCACATGATCACCATTTCAATGGTTCTTTGGTCACTCTTTTGCTGCGTATATGGTGCTTAGGTAACATTGTCTTTGTTTAAATGGTGCTTAGGTCAGACTTATATGTCTATATGGTGTTTGGTCACATTATCACTTTTTTATGGTGCGCTAGTCAAACTTTCATTATGTCTATGGTACTTATTTCTCATTATCACTATTTCAATGGTGCTTTTGTCACAACCTCGTTGTGTGCATGGTGCTTTGGTCACCTTAGCACTATTTTAACGGTGCTTTGGTCACACTTTCACTATGTCTATGGTGCTTTGGTTGCATAATCACTGTTTCCATGGTGCTTTGGTCACACTTACACTGTGTTTATGGTTTCGGTCACATTATCACTGTTTTAATGTTGCTTTGGTCACACTTTCACTGTGTCTATAGTGCTTTAGTCACATTATTACTATTTCAATGGAACTTTGGTCACACGTTCACTCTGTAAATTGAGCTTTGGTCACACTATCACTGCTTCCATAGTGCTTTGGTCACACTTTCACTATGTCTTTGGTGCTTGAATTGCAGCTTCACTGTTTCAATGGTTCTTGGGTCATACATTTACCATGACTATGGTGCTTTGGTCGTCATATCACTGTTTCAATGGTGCTTTGGTCACACGTATACTGTGTCTATGGTGCTCTGGTTATATTATCAGTGTTTCAACTGTGCTTTGGACATGCTTTCAGTATGTCTATAGTGCTTGGGTCATGTCATCACTCTGTCAATGGTGCGTTGGTCACACTTTGACTGTATGTATGGTGCTTCGATTACATTATCACTGTTTTGATAAAGCTTTGGTGGCTCTTCACTATGTATATGGTGCATAGGAAACATTATCACTGTTTCAATGGTTCTGTTGTCACACTTTCATTGTGTCTATGGTACTTTGGTCACGTTATCACTGTCTCAATTGTTCTTTCATCTTACATTTCTTGTGTCTATGGTGCTTAGGTCAAATCATCACTGTTTCAATGGTGCTTTGGTCACAATTTCATTGTGTCTATGGTGCTAATGTAACATTACCACACTTTCAATGGTTCTTTTTTCGAATATTTATGTGTCTATAGTGCTTTGGTCATGTTATCAGTGTTCAAATGCTGTTTTGGTCACACGGTCACTGTGTGTGTGGTGCTTAGGTCACATTATCACTGTTTCAATTGTAATCTGGTCACACATTCACTATGTCTATGGTGCTTTGCCCACATTTCCACTTATTAAATGGTACTTTGGTCACACTTTCCCTGTGTCTATGGTGCTAAGGTCTCGTTATCACTGTTTCAGTGGTGCTTTGGTCACACTTTCGCTATGTCTATGGTGCTTTTGCCATACGTTTATGTGTCCATGGTACTTTGGTCATATTTGCACAACTTCATTGGTGCTTTGGTTACAATTTCAATGTGTCTTTGGTGTTTATGTCACATTATCACTGTTTAAGTGGTACACTGGGCACACCTTAATTGTGTGTATGGTGCTTTGATCACATTACCACTGTTTCAATGGTGCTTTGGTCACATTTTCACATTGTCTATTGTACCCTGGTCACATTATCACCGTTTTAATGTTGCTTTGGTCACATTTTAACTGTGTATTTAGTATTTGGATCACATTATTACAGTTTCAATGGTGCTTTGCTCACACATTCACAATGTCCTCTTCTACATTGGTCACACTATCACTGTTTCCACAGTAAACTAGTCACACTTTTGCAGTGTCTTTAGTGCTTTGGTTTCATGTTATCACTGTTTCAATGGTGCTTTGGTCACCCTTTCACTGTGGATATACTGCTTAGGTCACATTATCACTGTTTCAATGGTAATTTGGTCAAACGTTTTCCGTCCATAGTGCTTAGGTTGCATTATAACTGTTTCAATGGTGCGTTGCTTACACTTTCACTGTGTCTATGGTGCTTAGGTGATAAGAAAACTATTTTAATGGTGCTTTGGTCACACTTTCATTGTCTAAGGTGCTTTGGTCATATTATTACTATTTCAATGAAGCTTTGGTCACACTTTCACTGTGTCTATAGTGCTTAGGTCACATTATCAATGTTTCAATGGTGCTTTGGTAACACTTCTACATTGTCTTTGGTGCTTTGGTCACGTTCTTACTGTTTCAATGATGCTTCACTCACATTTTCACTTTGTTTATGGTGCTTTGGTCACATTATCACAGTTGCAATGGCGATTTGGTCACACTTTTACTGTGTCTATGGTGCTTTTGTTATAAAATCACTGTTTTTGTGGTGCTTTGCTCACACCGTTATTCTGTCTTTGGTGCTTTGATGAAATAATCACTGTCTTAATTGTGATTTTGTCACACTTTCACTCTATGGTGCCTTGGTCACATTATCATTTTGTCAACGGTACTTTGGTCTCACTTTCATTGTCTGTGGTGCTTCGATCACATTATCGCTATTTTAATGTTGCTTTGGTCACACTTTCACTGTGTCTATGGTGCTTTGGTCACGTGATTGTTTCAACTGTGCTTTAGTCACACGTTCACTATGTCTATGGTGCTTTGGTCACATCATCACTGTTTCAATGTTACTTTTGTCACATCTTCACTGTGTATATGGTGCTTAGGTCACATTATCACTGCTTTTATGGTGCTTTGGTCACACTTTCACTATGTCTATGGTGCTTAGGTGGCATTACCACTGTTTTAATGGTGCTTCTGTCGCATGTTTACTGTTTTGTATAGTTCTTAGGTATGATTAAAACTGTTTCAATGGTGTGTTGGTCACCAGTTCACTGTTTCTACAGTAATTATGTCACATTATCATTCTTTCAATGGTGCTTTGGTCACGCGTTTATTGTGTCTATGGTGCTTAGGTCACATTATGACATTCTCAATGGTGTTTTGGTCACACTTTCAATGTGTCTATAGTGCTTAGATCCCAATATCACTGTTTGAATGGTCCTGTGGTCATACATTCACAATGTCTATGGTGCTTTTGTTACATGATCAATTTTTCAATGAGACTTTGGTCACACTTTTACTGTCGATGGTGCTTTGGTCACATTACCACAAATTCAATGGTGCTTTGGTCACACTTTCACTGTGTATATGGTGCTTTGGTCTCATATGACTGTTTCAATGGTGCACTGGTTATCATTGTTTCAATGGTATTTTGGTCACACTATCACTGGTTTTATGGTGCTAAGGTCACATTGTCACTGTTTAAATGGTTCTTTGGTCACAATTTTCTGTATCTATGGTGCGTTTGTCGCATTATCACGGTTTTAATGGTGCTGTGATCACGTGATTATAGTATCCATGGTGCTTAGGTCACATTATCACTGTTTCAATAGTGCTTTGGTCACACGTTCACTTTGTCTATTGAGGTTTGGTCACATTATAACTAGTTTACTGCTTTGTTAGTGACACATTCACAAGGTCCATGGTGCTTTGGTCACATTGTCACCTTTTCAAGGATGTTTTATCACGCTTTCTCTGTGTCTATGGTGCGTTTGTCAAGTTATCATCATTTCAATGGTACTTTAGTCCCACTTTCACTATGTCTATGGTGTTAAGGTCACATCATCACTGTTTCAATGGTGCTTTGGTCATACTTTTACCGTCTCCATGGTGGTTTGGTCACATTATCACTATTTTATTCGTGCCTTGGTCACACTGTGTCTATGGTGCGTTGGTCACATTATCAATGTTCCAATGGTGCTTTGGTAATACCTTCACTGTGTCTATGGTGCTTAGGTCACATTATCACTGTTCCAGTATTGCTTTGGTCACACTTTCACTTTGTCTATGGTGCTTAGGTCACATTATCACTATTTCTGTGGTTCTTTGGTCACACTTTCCCGTTAACATGGTCCTTTGGTCACGTTATTGCTGTCTTAATGGTGCTTTTGTCATACTTTCACTATGTCTATGGTGCTTTGGTCACATTATCACTATTTCAATGGTGCTTTGGTCACAGTTTCACAATGTGTATGATGCTTAGGTCACATTGTCACGGATTTAATGGTGCTTTGGTAAAACGTTTACTGTTTCTATGGTTCTTAGGTCACATTATAACTGTTTCAATGGTGCTTTGGTCACATTTAGTTGTCTATGGTGCTTTGGTTACATTATCACTGGTTCAGTGGTGCTTTGGTTACATTATCACTTGTTCAGTGGTGCTTTGGTAACACATTTTCTCTGTCTATGATGCTTAGGTCACACTATCACTGTTCCAATGGTTTTTTTACGATACCATTACCGTGTATACGGTGTTAAGGTCACATTAACATTGTTTCAATGGTTCTTTGGTAAAACATTTCCAGCGTTTAAGGTGCTTTGGTTTCGTTTTCACAGTTTTCATGGCTTTTTGGTCACACTTTCATTGTATATATGGTGCTTACGTCACATCATCACCATTTGAATGGTGCTTTGGTCACACATTCATTGTGTCTATGGTGCTTACATCACATTATCACTACTTCAATGGTGCTTTGGTCATACTTTCACGTTGCCATGGTACTTTGGTCACATTATCACTGCTTCAATGCTACTTTTGTCACATTTTCACTGTGTCTATGGTAGTTTGATCACATTACCACTATTTCAATGGTTCTTTTGTCACATTTTAAATTTACATATGGTGCTTAGGTCACATTAATACTGTTTCAATGGTGATTTGGTCACACGTTCAGGTTGTCATAGTGCTTTGGTCACGTTGTTACTGTTTCAATTGTGCGTTTGTCTTACTTTCACTATGTCTATTATGCTTTGGTGACATTGTCGCTGTTTTAATGGTGCTTTAATCACACATTCTGTGTCTATGGTACTTTGGTCACATTATTACTGTTTGAGTGGTGATTTCATCAAACGTTCACTTTGTCTATGGTGATCTGGTCACATTACAACTGTTTCAATGGTGCTTTGGTCACTATTTTGCTGTGTCGATGGTGCTTAGGTTTCATTGTTACTGTTTTCATGGCGCTTTTGTCACACTTTTGCTGTGTGTACGGTGCTTAGGTCACATTATCACTGTTTCAATTGTGCTTTGGTCATAGTCTTACATGTCTATGGTGCGTTGGTTACATTATCACGGTTTCAATGGCACTTTGGTCACACGTTTCCTGTGTCTATGATGCTTAGGTCACAGTTTCAATGGTGCTTTGGTCATTCGTTCACGTTGTCTATGGTGCTTTTGGTCACATTGTCATTGCTTTAATGGTTCTTTGGTCACATTTTCACTGTGTCTATGATGCTTAAGTCACATTATTGCTGTTTCAGGGGTGCTTTGGTCACACCTTCACTGTGTCTATGGTGATTGTTTTACATTATCACTGTTTCAATGGTGCTTTGGTCACAATTTCACTAGTTCTATGGTGCTTAGGTCAGATTATCACTATTTCAATACTTCTTTGGTCACACTTCCACCGTGTTTATGGTGCTGTGGTCACATTATCACTGTTTGAATGGTAAATTGGTCACATTTTCACTCTTTCGATGGTGCTTTGATCCCATTATCACTGTTTTAATGGTACTTTTGTCACCCTTTCACTATATCTATGGTGCTTAGGTCACATTTTTTCAATGTAAAAGGTACTTTTGTTACACTTTTATGTATGTATGGTGCTTTGGTCACATTGTTACTGTTTCAATGGTCCTTTTGATGTACTTTCACTGTGTCTATGGTGCTTAGGTCACATTATCATAGTTCAATGGTGCTTCTGTCACACCTACACTGTGTCTATGGTGCTAAGTTACATTATCACTGTTTCAATGGTGCTTTGGTCACACTTTCAGCATGTCAGTGGTGCTTTGGTCACATTATCACTCTTTCAATGGTGCTTCGGTCACACTTTCACTCTGTCCGTGGTACGTAGGTCACATTGTCACTGTTTTCAATGGTGCTTTGGTTACACGGTCACTGTGTCTATGGTGCTTTGGTCACATTATCATTGCTTCCATGGTTCTTTGGTCACACATTACTGGCTTTGATGCTTAGGTCCCATTTTAACTGTTTCAATTGTACTTTGGTCGCAGTTTCACAGTGTCTAAGGTACTTTGGTCACATTATCACTGTTTCAATGGTGCTTGGGTCATGCTTTCACTATGTCGGTTGTACTTAGGTCACATAATCAATCTTTTTATGGTGTGTTGGTCACTCTTTGACAGTGTCTGTGGTGCTTTGGTCACACTACTACTGGTGCTTGAATCACAAATTCACTTGTTTATGGGTTGTTTGGTCACACTTTTAAGTGTCAATGGCGCTTTGGTCACATTATCACTGTTTCAATGGTGCTTTGGACACATCGCCACTGTGCCTATAGTGCTGATGTCACATTGTCATTGTTTCAATGGTGCTTTGGTCACACTTTGTTATGGAGCTTTGGTCAATTAATAACTGTTTCAATGGCGCTTTTGTCACACATTCACTGTGTCTATGGTACTTTGGTCAATTAATCACTATTTCAATGGCGCTTTTCTCACACATTCACTGTGTCTATGGTGCTTTGGTCGCATCATCACTGTTTCAATGGTGCTCTGGTCACACCTTCATTGTGTTTATGGTATTGGTTACATTATCACTGTTTCCATTGTTCTTTGTTCACATATTCGGTGTGTCCATGGTGCTGAAGACACATGAAAACTGTTTCAATGGTTCTTTAGTTAGAGTTTCACTATGTATGTGGTGCTTTGGTTACATTATCACTATTTCAATGGTGTATTGGCCACACTTTCACAATGTCTAAAGTTCTGAGGCCACATTATCACTGTTTCAATGGTGCATTGGTCAGACTTTCAATGTGTATGTGTTCCTTTGGCTACATTATCACTGTGTCAATGGTGTTTTGGTCACACCTTCCTTGTCTGTATGGTGCAATGGTCACATTATCACTGTTTCAATGGTGCTTTGGTCACTCTAAATGTATCTATGGTGCTAAGGTCATATTGTCACAGTTTCTATGGTCAATTGGTCACACTTTCAACGTGTTTAGATTGCTTTCGTCACATGATAACTGTTCCAAAGGTGCTTTGGTCACACTTGCACTGTGTCTGTTATGCTTTTGTAACGTTGTCATTGTTTGAATTGTGCTTCTGTGAAACTTTCATTATGTCTATCGTGCTAACGTCACATTATCCCTGTTTCAATGGTGCTTTGACCACACTTCTTCTGTGCCTATAGTGCTTACGTCACATTATAACTGTTTCAATGGTGTTTTGGTCACACATACATTGTGTATTTGCTTCTTAGGTCATAGTATCACAGTTTCAATGGTGCTTTTGTCTTCGTCTATGGTCCTTTCGTCACATTATCACTTTTTCAATGATGCTTTGATCACACTCTCACTGTGTCTGGAGTGCTGAGGTCATATCATCATTGTCGTAATGGAGCTTTGGTCACACTTTCACCATTTCTATGGTGCTTAAGTTACATTGTTACTGCTCCAAGGGTGCCTTGATCATACTTTCATTGTGTCTATGGTGCTTAGGTCACATTATCACTGTTCTTACGGTGCTTTTGGTCACACCTTCACTGTGTCTATCATGCTTTAGTCACATAATCATTGTTCAATGGTGGTTTGGTCAGCCTTTCATAGTGTCTATGGATCTCGGGTCACATTATCACAGTTTTAAATGATGCTTTCCTCACACGTTTACGGTGTGTATAGTGCGTATGTAACATTATCACTTTTGCAATGGTGCTTTGGTCACACTTCCACTGGGTCTATGGTGCTTAGGTCAAATCATCACTGTTTCAATGCTGTTTTCTTCCTAAGTTCACTGTGTCTATGGTGCTTTGGTCACATGATCACTGTTTTGAAGGTGCTTTGGTCACACTTTCACCATGTCTATAGTGTTTGGTGACATTATCACTGTTTCAATGGTGTTTTCGTCATTCTTTCACTTTGTCTATGGTGCTTTTGTCACGTGATCACAATTTCAATTGTGCGTAGGTCACACACTCACTATGTCTATAGTGCTTATGTCAATGATGGTGTAATCACACTTGTGCCTTTGGTGCTGAGGTCACATTTTTATTGTTTGAATAATGCGTTGGTCACACTTTCACTGCGTCTATTGCGCTTAGGTCACATTATCACTATTTCAATGGTGCTTTGGTTACACTTTCAATGTGTCTATGGTGCATAGGTCACATTAAGATTGTTTCTATGGTGATTCGACCACTCTTCCACAGTGCTTATGGTACTTTAGTCAAATTACCAAATTTTCAATGGTGCTTTGGTCACACTTCCACAGTGTCTATGGTTCTTAGGTCACATCATTATTGTTTGAATGGTGCATTGGTCAGGCTTTAACTGTGTCTATGGTGCTTACGTCCCAGTACCACTGTTTCCATGAAGATTTGGTCACAATTTCATTATGTCCATGGTGCTTTGGTCCCAGTGTCATTGTTTTAATGGTGCTTGTGTCATATTTCCACTGTGTACATGGTGCTTATGTCTCTTTTAAACTATTTTGATGGTGCTTTGGTCACGTTTTCACTGTGTCCATGCTACATTTGTCACAATATCATTGGTTTAATGGTGCGCTGGTCATGTTTTCAGTGTCTAGGGTGCTTAGGTCTCTTTTTCACTATTTCAATTATGCATTGTTCACACTTTCACTGTGTGTATGGCTCTTTGTGTACATTATCACCGTTTCAATGGTGCATTGGTCCCACTCTCACTGTGTCTATGGTGCTTTGGACTCATCATCACTATTTCAATGATGCTTTGGTCACACTTTCACTATGTATATGATGGTTTGGTCACATTATCACTACTTCAATGGTGTTTTGGTCACATTTTCACTGTGTCTATGGTGCTTTGGTCAAATAGTCACTGTTCTAATGGTGCTTTGGTCACACATTCACTGTGTCTACGGTGCTTATGTCACATTATCACTGTTCCAATGATGCTTTGGTCACACTTTCACTGTTTCTATGGTGCTGAGGTCACATTATCACTGTTCCACTAGTGCTTTGGTCACACTTTCACCTTGTATATAGTGCTTAGGTCACATTCTTTATTGTTTCAGTGGTGCTTTGGTCACACTTTCACATTGACATGGTGCTTTGGTCACGTTATCACTGTCTTAATGGTACTTTGTCACACTGTCCCTGTGTCAATGGTGCATCGGCCTCATCATCACTCTTTCAGTGGTGCGTTGGTCACAGCTTCACTCTGTGTATAGTGCTTAGGTCACATTATAATTGGTTCAGTGCTGCTCTAGTCATACGTTCACTCTTTCTATAGTCATTTGGACATGTTACCACTATTTCAATAGTTCTTTGGCCACAGTTTCAATAACTTTATGGTGCTTATGTCACATTATCATTTTTTCAACAGTGCTTTGGTCACCCTTTCACTGTGTCTAAGTTACTTTGGTCACATTATTACTGTTTCAATGGTGCTTTGGTCACACGTTCATTGTGTCTAATGAGCTTTGGTCACAATATCACTATTTCAATGGTGCTTTGGTCACAGTTTCACTGTACCCATTGTACTTAGGTCACATTATCACTGTGTCAATGGTGGTTTGGTCACACGTTCATAGTGTCCGTCTTGCTTTGGTCACAGTTTCACTGTTTCAATGGTACTTTGGTCACACTTTTATGTGTCTATGGTGCATTGGTCATATTATCACTGTTTCAATGGTGCTTTGGTCACACTATTACTATATCTATGCTGCTTAGGTCACATTATCACTGTCTCAATGGTGCTTTGGTCAGACCTTCACCGTGTCTATGGTGCTTAGGCCACATTAATACTGTTTCAATGGTGAATTGGTGTCACTTTCACGTTGCCATAGTGTTTTGGTAACATGATCACTGTTTCAATGGTGCTTTTGTCACATTTTCACTTTGACTACGCTGCTTTGGTCACATAATCACTATTTCAATTGTCTGTTTGTCACCTTTTCACTATAGCTCTAGCACTTAGGACACATTATCACTATTGTAATGGTGCTATGGTCACACTTTTGCTATGTCTATGGTGCTTAGGTCACATTGTCACTGTTTTAATGGTGCGTTGGTCAAAGGTTTATGTGTCTATAAAGATTTGGTTACATCATCATGATTTCAATAGTGCTTTGGTCACACCATTACTGTGTCTATGGTGCGTTGGTCACATTATCACTGTTGTAGTGGTGCTTTGGTCACAATTTCACATAGTCTATGGTGCTCTAGTCACATTATCACCGTTTTATTGGTGCTTTGGCCACACCTCCACTGTGTTTATGTTGATTTGGTCATATTCTCATTGTTGCAATGGTGATTTGGTCACACTTTCACTATGTCTATGGTGCGTAGGTCACATTATCACTGTTTCAATGCTTCTTTGGTCACACTTTCACTATGTCTATGGTGCTTTGGTCAGATTATCACTGTTTCAATGGTGCGTTTATCACACTTTCACTGTGTCCATGGTGCTTATGTCACATGATCAGTGTTTTATCGCTGCTATGGTAACACCTTCGCCGTGTCTATGGTGCTTTGGTCAAATGATCACTTTTTCAAGGGTGCTTGGGTCACGCTTCCACTCTAGCTATGGTGCTATAGGCATATTATCACTGTTTCAATGGTTCTCTGGTCACCCTTTTACTTTGTCTATGGTGTTTAGGTCACATTTTCACTGTTTCAATGGTGCTTTGGTCACACTTTCACTGTATCTATGGTGCTTTTGTCACATTTTCAGTATTGCAACGGTGCTTTGGTCACACTTGCACTGTGACTATGGTGCTTAGGTCACAATATCACTACTTTGATGATGCGTTGGTCGCATTGTCATTGTGTCCATGGTACTTAGGTCACATTGGCTTTGTTTCAATGGTGTTTTGGTCACACTTTTACGTTTCTATGGCGCTTTTGTCACATGATCGCTGTTTTAATGGTGGTTTTGTCACCATCTCACCGTGTCCATGGCATAGTAGCCACCTTATCACTGTTTCAATGATGCTTTGGTTACACTTTCACTGTACCTATAGCGCTTAGGTCATAGTATCACTGTTTTAATGGTGCTTTGGTCACACTTCCACCCTGTCTATGGTCCTTATGTAACATTATGAGTTTTTTCATGGTGCTTTGGTAACACTTTCACTGTGTCTATGGTGTGTAGGTCCTATTATCACTGTTTCAATGTTGCTTTGGTCACACTTTTATGTGTCTACCATGTTTTTGTCATGTTTTCACTGTTTCAAGGGTGCTTTTGGTCACTCATTCACTATGTATATGGTACTTTTGTCACATCAAGACCCTTTCAATGGTGCTTTGGTCACAGTATCACCATTTCAAAGGTGATTTGGTCACAAGTTCACTGTACCTATGGTGCGTAGGTAATGTTATCGCTCTGTCAATGGTGCTTTGGTCACACTTTCACACTGTCCGTCTTGCTTTGGTCACTGGTTCACTGATTCAATGGTCCTTTGGTCACACTTTTATGTGTCTATGGTGCATTGGTCATATTATCACTATTTCAATGATGCTTTCGTCAAACCTTCACTGTGTCCATGGTGCTTAGGTCACATTATCACTGTTTCAATGATGAGTTGGTGTCACTTTCACGTTGCCATAGTGCTTTGGTCACACTATCACTGTTTCAATGGTGCTCTTGTCACACTTTCACTTTGACTATGCTGCTTTGGTCGCATTATCACCGTTTCAATCGTCTGTTTGTCACACTTTCACTGTACCTATAGCGCTTAGGACACATTATCACTATTTTAATGGTGATTTGGTCACACTTTTCCTATGTCCATCGTTCTTAGGTCACATTATCACTATTTCAATGGTGCTTTGGTCCTACGTTTATGTGTCTATAGAGATTTGGTTACGTTATCATGATTGCAATAGTGCTTTGGTCACACCATTACTGTGTGTATGGTGCTTTGGTCACATTATCACTGTTTGAGTGATGTGTTGGTCACACTTTCACAGGGTCTATGGTGCGCTGGTCACATTGTCACCGTTTTACAGGTGCTTTGGCCAGACCTTCACTGTGTTTATGGTGATTTGGTCACATTATCATTGTTTCAATGGTGATTTGGTCACACTTTCACTATGTCTATTGTGCGTAGGTCACATTATCACGGTTTCAATGCTTCTTTGGTCACACTTTCACTATGTCTTTGGTGCTTTGGTCAGATTATCACTGTTTCAATGGTGCGTTTGTCAGACTTTCACTGTGTCCATGGTGCTTAGGTCGCATTATCATTATTTTATCGGTGCTTTGCTCACACCTTCACTGTGTCTATGTAGCGTTTGTCAAATGATCACTGTTTCAAGGGTGCTTTGGTCACACTTCCACTGTGGCTATTGTGCTAATGTCATATTATCACTGTTTCAATGGTCCTCTGGTCACCCTTTTACCGCGTCTATGGTGTTTAGGTAACATTTTCACTGTTTGAATGGTACTTTGGTCACACTTTCACTGTATCAATGTGGCTTTCGTCACATTTTTACTAGTGCAACGGTGCTTTGGTCACACTTTCACTTTGTCTATGGTGCTTAGGCCACAATATCACTACTTTGATGATGATTTGGTCACATTGTCACTTTGTCTATGGTGCTTAGGTCACAATCTCTTTGTTTGAATGGTGCTTTGGTCACACTTTAACGCTTCCATGGCGCTTTGGTCACATGATTGCTTTTTTAATGGTGGGTTTGTCACAATTTCACCGTGTCCATGGTACATCAGCCACCTTATCACTGTTTCAATGGTGCTTTGGTTTCAATTTCACTGTATCTATAGCGCTTAGGTCACAGTATCACTGTTTTTATGGTGCTTTGGTCACGCTTCCATACTGTCTATGGTCCGTATGTAACATTATGACTGTTTTCATGGTGCTTTGGTAACACTTTCACTGTGTCTCTATGGTGTGTATGTCACATTATCACTGTTTCAATGTTGCTTTGGTCACAATTCTATGTGCCTATCATGTTTTTGTCATATTTTCACTGTTTCAAGGGTGCTTTTGGTCACTCATTCATTGTGTCTATGGTACTTTTGTCACATAAAGACCCTTTCAATGGTGCTTTGGTCACAATATCACTAGTTCAATAGTGATTTGGTCACAAGCTCACTGTACCTATGGTGCTTATGTCACATTATCACTGTGTCAATGGTGCTTTGGTCACACTTTCACAGTTTCCGTCTTGCTTTGGTCACAGTTTCACTGTTTTGATGGTGCTTTGGTCAGAACTGTTATGTGTCTATGGTGCATTGGTCGTATCATTGCTGTTTCAATGGTGCTTTGGTCACACTATCACTGTATCTACCGTTTTTAGGTCACATTACCACTGTTTCAATGGTGCTATGGTCACACCTTCACCGTGTCCATGATACTTAGGTCACATTATCACTGTTTCAATGGTGATTTGGTGTCACTTTCACGTTGCCATAGTGCTTTGGTCACATTATCACTGTTTCAGTTGTCCGTTTGTCACACTTTCACTGTTCTTATGGCGCTTGTGACACATTATCACTCTTTTAATGGTGCTTTGGTCACACGTTTGCTATGTCTATGGTGCTTATGTCACATTATCACTGTTTCAATGGTGCTTTGGTCATACGTTTATGTGTCTATAGAGATTTGGTTACATTATCATGATTTCAATAGTGCCTTGGTCACACGATTACTGTGTCTATGGTGCTTTGGTCACATTATCCCTGTTTCAGTGGTGCTTTGGTCACACTTTCACATGGTCTATGGTGCTCACATCACATTATCACCGTTTTACTTGTGCTTTGGCGACACATTCACTGTGTTTATGGTGATTTGGTCACATTATCATTGTTGCAATTGTGACTTTGTCACACTTTCACTATGTCTATGATGCGTAGGTCACATTAACACTGTTTCAATGCTTCTTTGGTCACACTTTCACTATGTCTATGGTGCTTTGGTCAAATTATCACTGTTTTAATAGTGCTTTTGTCACAGTTTCACTGTGTCCATGGTGCTTATGTGACATTATCAGTGTTTTATCGGTTCTTTGGTCACACCTTCACTATTTCTATGGTACTTTGGTCATATGATCACTGTTTCAAATGTGTTTTGGTCACACTTCCACTGTGGCTTTGGTAACATCATCACTATTGCAACGGTGCTTTAGTCACACTTTCACAGTGTCTATGGTGCTTGGGTCACAATATCACTATTTTGATGATGATTTGGTCACATATTCTTTGTTTCAATGGTGCTTTGGTCACACGTTCACATTTCCATGGTGCTTTGGTCACATGATCGCTGTTCTAATGGTGGTTTTGTCACAATTTCACCGTGTCCATGGTACATTGGCCACATTATCATTTTTTCAATGGTGCTTTGGTTACACTTTCACTGTACCTATAGCGCTTAGGTCACAATATCACTATTTTAATGGTGCCTTGGTCACACGTCCACCCAGTCTTTGGTCATTGTGTAACATTATGAATGTTTTCATGGTGATTTTGTAACATTCTCACTGTGTCCATGGTGTGTATGTCAAGTTATCACTGTTTCAATGTTGCTTTGGTCACACTTTTATGTGTCTACCATGTTCTTGTCATATTTTCACTGTTTTAAGGGTGCTTTGGTCCCTCATTCACTGTGTCTATGGTACTTTGGTCACATTAAGACCCTTTCAGTGGTGCTTTGGTCATAGTATCACTATTTCCATGGTGCTTTGGTCACAAGCTCACTGTGCCTATGATGCTTAGGTCAGGTTATAACTGTGTCAATGGTGCTTTGGTCACACTTTAACAGTGTCCGTCTTGCTTTGGTCACTGTTTCAGTGTTTCAATGGTGCTTTGGTCACACTTTTATGTGTCTATGGTGCATTGGTCATGTTATAACTGTTTCAATGGTGTTTTGGTCACACTTTCACTATATCTATTGTGCTTAGGTCACGCTATCACTGTTTCAATGGTGCTTTGGTCAGACCTTCACCGTGTCCATGGTGCTTAGGTCACATTATTACTGTTTCAATGGTGAGTTGGTGTCACTTTCAATTTGCCATAGTGCTTTTGCCACATTATCACTGTTTCAATGGTGCATTTGTGACACGTTTAGTTTGACTATGCTGCTTTGGTCACATTATCACTGTTTCAATTGTCTGATTGTCACACTTTCACAGTACCTGTAGCTCTTAGGTCACATTATTACTATTTTAATGGTGCTTTGGTCACAGTTTTGCTATGTCTATGGTGCTTAGGTCACATAATCACTGTTTCAATGGTGTTTTGGTCATATGTTTATGTGTCTATAGAGATTTGGTTACATTATCATGATTTGAATGGTGTTTTGGTCACACCATTAGTGTGTCTATGGTGATTTGGTCACACTATCACTATTTTAGTGGTGCTCTAGTCACACATTCACAGGGTCTATGGTGCTCATGTCACATTATCACCATTTAAGTGGTGCTTTGGCCACACCTTCACTATGTTTATGGTGATTTGGTTACATTATCATTGTTTCAGTGGTGATTTGGTCACACTTTTACTATGTCTATGGTGCGCAGGTCACATTATCACTGTTTCAATGCCTCTTTGGTCACACATTCACTATATCTATGATGCTTTGGTCAGATTATCACTGTTTCAGTGGTGCTTTTGTCACACTTTCACTGTTTCCATGGTGCTTAGGTCACATTATCAGTGTTTTATCGGTAATTTGGTCACACCTTCACTCTGTCTATGGTGCTTTGGTCATATGATCACTGCTTCAATGGCGCTTTCGTCACACTTCCACTGTGGCTATGGTACTAAGATCATATCATCACTGTTTCAATGGTCCTTTGGTCATCCTTTTACCGTGTCTATGGTGTTATGGTCACGTAATCACTGGTTCAATTGTGCCTTGGTCACACTTTCACTGTATACATGGTGCTTTGGTCACGATATCTCTGTTTTGATGATGATTTGGTCACACTGTCACTGTGTCTATGGTGCTTAGGTCACGTTCTCTTTGTTTCAATGGTGCTTTGGTCACACTTTCACGTTTCTATGGTGCTTTGGTCACACAATTGCTGTTTTAATGGTGGTTTTGTCACAATTTCACCGTTTCCATGGTACATTGGCCACATTATCACTGTTTCAATGGTGCTTTGGTTACACTTTCACTATACCTATAACGCTTAGGTTACATTATCACTATTTTAATGGTGCTTTGGTTACACTTCCACCGTGTATATGGTCCTCATGTAACGTTATGACTGTTTTCATGGTACTTTGGCAACACTTTCACCGTGTCTATGGTGTGTAGGTCACATTATCACAGTTTCAATGTTGCTTTGGTCACACGTTTATGTTTCTACCATGTTTTTGTCATCTTCTCACTATTTCAAGGGTGCTTTGGTCACTCATTCACTGTGTCTGTGGTACTTTGGTCACATTAAGACCCTTTCAATGGTGCTTTGGTAACAGTATCACAATTTCAATGGTACTTTGGTCACAAGTTCACTGTACCTATGGTGCTTAGGTCACATTATCACTGTGTCAATGGTGCGTTGGTCACACTTTCACAGTGTTCGTCTTGCTTTGGTCACTGTTTCACTGTTTCAAAAGTGCCTTGGTCACACTTCTGTGTATCTATGGTGCATTGGCCATATTATCACTGTTGCAGTGGTGCTTTGGTCACACTATCACTCTATATATGGTACTTAGGTCACATTATAACTGTTTCAATGGTGCTTTGGTCAGACCTTCACCGTGTCCATGGTACTTAGGTCACATTATAACTGTTTCAATGATGATTTGGTGTCACGTTCACGTTGCCATAGTGCTTTGGTCATATTATCACTATTTCAATGGTGCTTTTGTCACACGTTCATTTTGACTATGTTGTTTTGGTCACATTATCACTGTTTCGATTGTCCGTTTTTCATACTTTCACTGTACCTATAGCGCTTAGGTCACATTATCACTATTTTAATGATGCATTGATCACACTTTTGCTATGTCTATGGGGCTTAGGTGACATTTTCATTGTTTCAATGGTGCTTTGGTCATACGTTTATGCGTCTATAGAGATTTGGTTACATTATCATGGTTTCAATGGTGCTTTGGTCACACCATTACCGTATCTATGGTGCTTTGGTAACATTATCACTGTTTCAGTGGTACTTTGGTCACACTTTCATAGGGTCTCTGGTGCTCAGGTCACATTATCACAGTTTTATTGGTGCTTTGGCCACACATTCACTGTGTCTGTGGTGATTTGGTCACATTGTCACTGTTTCAATTATGATTTGGTCACACTTTCACTATGTCTATGGTGCGTATGTCACATTCTCACTGTTTCAATGCTTCTTTGGTCACACTTTCACTATATCTATGGTGCTTTGGTCAGATCATCACTGTTTCAATGGTGCTTTTGTCACACTTTTACTGTTTCCATGCTGCTCAGGTCACATTATCAGTGTTTTATTGGTGCTTTGGTCACACCTTCACTGTGTCTATGGTGCGTTGGTCATATGAGCACTGTTTCGATGGTGCGTTTGTCACACTTCCACTGTGGCTATGGTGCTAATGTCATTTTATCACTGTTTCAATGGTCCTTTGGTCACACGTTTACCGTGTCTATGGTGTTTAGGTCATATTATCACTGTTTCAATGGTGATTTCGTCACACTTTCACTATATCTATGGTGCATTGGTCACATTATTACTATTACAACGGTGCTTTGGTCACACTTTCACTGTGTCTATGGTGCTAAGGTCACAGGATCACTATTTTGACGATGATTTGGTCACATCGTGACTGTGTATATGGTGCTTAGGTCACATTCTCTTTGTTTCAATGGTGCTTTGGGCACAATTTCACATTTCCATGGTGCTTTGGTGACATGATCGCTGTTTTAATGGTGCTTTTGACACAATTGCACCGTGTCTATGGTATGTTGGCCACATTATCACTGTTTCAATGGTGCTTTGGTTACAATTTCATGCACCTATAGCGCCGAGGTCACAGTATCACTGTTTCAATGGTGCTTTAATCACACTTCCACCCTGTCTATGGTCCTTATGTAACATCATGACTGTTTTCATGGTGCTTTGGTAACACTTTCACTATGTCTATGGTGTGTATTTCACATTATCTCTGTTTCAATGTTGCTTTGGTCACACTTTTATGTGTCTATTATGTTTTGGTCAGAATTTCACCGTTTCAATGGTTCTTTGGTCACTCATTTGCTGTGTCTATGGTACTCTGGTCACATTAAGACCCTTTCAATGGTGCTTTGGTCATACTTTCACTGTGTCTATGGTGCTTTTGTCACATTAACACAGTTTCGATGGTGCTTTGGTCACACCTTTACTGTGTCTATTGTGCTTTGGTCACATTGTCATTGTTTGTTGGTGCTTTTCTATCACTTTCACCGTGTCTATGGCACTCAGGTCACATTCTCACTGTTTCAATGTTTATTTGGTCACACTTTCCCTGTGTCTATGGTGCTTTGGTCACATTCTTATTGTTTGAATGGTGTTTTGGTCACACTTTCACTGTGTCTATGGTGCTTTGGTGACATTATCACTGTTGCAATGGTGCTTTGGTCATATTTCACCGAGTCTATGGTGCCTTGGTCAGATTTGCAGTATTTGAGTGGGTATTTGGTCACACTTTCACTACGTCCATGGTGCTTAGGTCACACCTTTATGTGTCCATGGTGCTTTGGTCACATCATTACTGTTTCAATGGTGCTTTGCTCACACTTGAACTGTTTCTATGGTGCTTAGGTCACCTTATCACTGTGTTGATGGTACTTTGGTTACACCCTCACTATGTCTATGATGCTTTGGTCACACTATCACTGTTTCAATGGTGCTTTGGTCACACGTTCACTATGTATATGGTGCTAAGGTCACGTTATCACTATGCCAATGGTGCTTTGGTCACAATTTCAATGTGTCTGTGGTGCTTATGTCACATCATCACAATTGCAATGATGCTTTAATCACACATACACGCTGTCTATGGTGCTTTCGTCACATTGTCACTATTTCAATGGTGCTTTGGTCACTTTTTCACGAGGTCTATGGTACGTTGGTCACATTATCACTGTTTTGATGGTATTTTGGTCACACTATCACTCTGTCTATGTTGCTAATATCATATTGTCACTGTTTAAATGGTGATTTGGTCACACTTTTCAGTGTCTATGGTGCTTTAGTCACATTATCACAGTTTCAATGGTGCTCTGGTCACATGATTACAGTGTATATGGTGCTTATGTTACATGATCACTATTTCAATGGTGCTTTGGTCACACCTTCTCTATGTATATGGTGCTTAGGTCATATTACCACTGTTTCAATGGTGCTTTGGTCACACTCTCACGTTGCCATGGTGCTTTGGTCACATAACCACTATTTCAATGGTGCTTTAATCACTCTTTTGTTGTGTCTTTCGTGCTTAGGTCACATCATCACCCTTTCAATGGTGCTTTGGTCACACTTTTATGCATCTATGAGACTTTGGTCATATTACAAATGTTTTATTAGTGATGTGATCACACGTTCACTTTGTCTATGTTGCTTTGGTCACATCATTATTGTTTTGCTGCTTTCTTTGTGACAGTTTCACTGCGTCTATGGTGCTTTGGTCACATTATCACTATTTCAAGGGTGCTTTGTCACGCGTTCACTGTGTCTATGGTGCGTTTCTCACATTATCACTGTTTCAATGATGCGTTGGTGGCGCTTTCATTATGTCTATGGTGCTTAAGTCACATAATCACTGTTTCAATTGTGCATTGGTCACATTTTTAATGTGTGTATGGTGATTTATTCACATTATCATAATTTGAATGGTGCTCTGGTCACACGTTCACTCTGGTTATGCTGTTGTTGTCAATTTATCACTGTTGTGATGGTGCTTTGGTCACACATTCACTATGGCTATGGTGCTTAGGTCACGTCATCACTGTTCCAATGATGCTTTGGTCACACGTTCACTGTGTCTATGGTACTTAGGTCACATTGTCACTGTTCCAGTAGTGCTTTGGTCACATATTCACTTTGTTTATGGTGCTTAGGTCACATCATCACTGTTTCAGTTGTGCTTTGGTCACACTTTCCCGTTGACATGGTGCGTTGGTCTCATTATCACTGTCTTAATGGAGGTTTTGTTATACTTTCACTGTGTCTATGGTGCTTTGGTCACATTATCACTATTTCAATGGTGCTTTGGTCACAATTTCACCGTGTCCGTGATGCTTAGGACACATTATCATGGATTTAATGGTACTTTGGACACCCTTTTACTGTGTCTATGGTGCTTAGGTCACACTATCACTGTTTTAATGGTGCTTTGGTCACTCTTCATCTGTCTATGGTGCTTTGGTTATGTTACCACCGGTTCATTGATGCTTTGGTAACATTTTTTCTCTGTCTATGATGCATAGGTCACAGTATCACTGTTCGACTGGTGCCGAGGTCACATTCGCATTGTTTCAATGGTGCTTTGTTCACACGTTTTCTGTGTCTAAGGTGCTTTGGTCACACTCTAACTGTTTCAATGGTGTTTTGGTCACACTTTCACTCTGTCTACGGTGCTTAGGTCACATTTTCACAGTCTTCATGGTATTTTGGTCACACATGCATTGTATATATGGTGCCTAGGTCACATTATCACTGTTTCAATGGTGCTTTGGTCACAAATTCACAATGTGTATGGTGCTTATGTCATATAATCACTGTTCAATGGTGCTTTGGTCACACTTTCACGTTGCCATTGTGCTTTGGTCACATTATCACTTTTTCAATGTTGCTTTTGTCTCTGTTTCACTGTGTCTATGTTACGTTGGTCACGTTATCGCTGTTTCAATGGTGATTTTGTCATAATTTCATTTTACCTACGGTGCTTAGGTCACATTATCACTGTTTTCATGGTGCGTTGGTCACACTTTCACTCTGCCATAGTGCTTTGCTCACATTATCATTGTTTCAATTGTGCTTTTGTAGTACTTTCAGTGTGTCTATGGTGCTGTGGTCACATTATCACTGCTTCAATGGTGCTTTAGTCACACATTTTCTGTGTCTATTGTATTTTGGTGACATTATCACTGTTTCAATGGTGCTTTGTTCAATCGTTCACTATGTCTACAGTGCCCCAGTCACATTACCACTTTTTCAATGGTGCTTCGGTCACCATTTCTCTGTGTCAATGGTGCTAAGGTCTCATTAGCACTATTGAATGGCGCTTGTGTCACAATTTCCCTATGTCTATGGTGCTTAGGTCAAATTATAACTGTTTTAATGGTGCTTTGGTCACAGTTCTATGTGTCTATGTTGCTTTGGTCACATTATCACAATTCCAATGGCACTTAGGTCACACTTTTAGTGTGTCTGTGACACTTAGGTCATACTATCACAGTTTCAATGGTGCTTTGGTCATACCTTCACGTTGTCTAGGGTGTGTTTGGTCACATCATTACTGTTTGAATGGTGCTTTGGTCACACTTTAACTGTGCATATGGTGCTTAGGTCACATTATTGCTTTTTCAATTGTGCTTTGTTCACACCTTCAATGTGTCTATGGTGATAGTTTCACATTATTACATTTTCAATGGTGCTTTAGTCACATATTCACTGGTTCTATGGTGCTTAGGTCAGATTATGACTATTTTAATACGTCTTTTGTCATACATTTGCTATGTCTATGTTGCTTATGTCACACTATCTCCAAGTCAATGGTGATTTGTTCACAATTATATGTATCTATGGTGCTTTGGTCAAAATATCACTGTTTCAATGGTGCTTTGGATGTACTTGAACTGTGTGTATGGTGCTTAGTCCACAGTATTACTGTTTGTATGGTGCTTTTGTCACATCTTCACTATTTCTTTGGTGCTAAGTCACATTATCACTGTTTCAATGGTGCTTTGGTGACACTTTTAGCGTGTCTCTGGTACTTTGGTCACATTATCACTCTTTCAATGATGCGTTGGTCACACTTTCATTGTGTCCGTGGTACTTTGGTCACATTATTACTGTTTTCAATGGTGCTTTGGTTACACGGTCACTATGTCCATGGTTCTTTGGTCACATTAACATTGTTTCAATGGTTCTTTGGTCACACTTCATTGTCTACGGTGTTTAGGTCCCATTTTCACTGTTTCAATGGTACTTTGGTTGGAGTTTTAAAGTGTGCTAGGTACTTTTGTCACATTATCACTGGTTCAATGGTGCGTTGGTCACACTTTCACTGTGTCCGTCGTACTTATGTCACATAATCACTCTTCTAATGGTGCTTTGGTCACACTTTCACGGTGTATGTGGTGCTTTGGTCACACTACCACTAATTGAATGGGGTTTTGGTTACGCCTTCAATGTGTCTATGGTGCTTAAATCATAATTTCACTTGTTTATTGGTGATTTGGTCACACTTTTAAGTGTCCATGGTGCTTCGGTTACATTATCACTTTTTAAATGGCGCTTTGGTCACAACTTCACTGTGTCTATGGTGGTTAGGTCACATTATCACTATTTCAATGGTGCTTTGGTCACACTTCTCTTTGCTATGGAGCTTTGGTCAATTCATCACTGTTACAATGGTGCTTTGGTCACACCTTCAATGTGTCTATGGTGCTCTGGTCACATCATCACTGTTTCAATGGTGCTTTGGCCATACCTTCACAGTCTATGGTGCTTTAGTCAGATTGTCATTGTTTCAACGGTGCTTTGGTCACACTTTCACCGTGTCTATGGTGCTTATGTAACATTATCACTGTTTCAATGGTGCTTTGGTTACACATTTATTGTGTTTATGGTCTTGGTCACATTATCACTGTTTCCATTGTTAATTGGTCACATATTTGGTGTGTCCATGGTGCTTAAGTCACATGAAAACTGTTTCACAGGTTCTTCTGGTACGATTTCACTGTGTCTAAGGTGCTTTGGTCTCATTATCACCATTTCAATGGTGCGTTGGTCACACTTTCACAAAGTCTATGGTGCTGAGGTCACATTATCACTATGTGAATGGTATGTGCTGCTTTGGTTACACTGTCTATGTGTGAATGGTGCTTTGGTTACATTATTGCTGTGTGAATGGTGCTTTGGTCACACCTTCCCTGTGTGTATGGTGCAATGGTCACATTATCCCTGTTTCAATGGTGCGTTGGTCCTTCTTACTATATCTATGGTGCTAAGGTCATGTTAACGCTGTTTCTATGGTCAATTGGTCACACTTTCAACGTGTCGATAGTGCTTTGGTCACGTAAAAATTGTTTAAATGGTGCTTTCGTCACACTTGCACTGTGTCTGTGATGCATTTGTCACATTATCACCGTTTGAATTGTGCTATTCACAAACTTTCATCGTCGCTATGGTGCTTACGTCACATTATCACTGTTTCAATGCTGCTTTGATCACACTTCTACTATGTCTATAGTGTTTACACCACACTATAACTATTTGAATACTGCTTTGGTCACACATTCATTGTGTATTTGCTTCTTAGGTCACCGTATCACTGTTTCTATCATAATTTGGTCAAGTTTTCACTTTGTCTATGGTTACTTGGTTACATTATCATCTTCTCAATGATGCTTTGGTCAATTTTTCACTGTGTCTTGGGTGCTCATGTCACATTATCACTATCTTAATGGTGATTTGGTAACACTTTCACCATGTCTATGGTGCTTACGTTACATTGTCACTATTCCCTGGGTGCCTTGGTCACACTTTCATTGTGTCTCTTGTGCTTAGGTCACATTATCATTCCTTTATTGGTGCGTTTGTCACATTTTCACTATGTCTATCATGCTGTGGTCACATAATGATAGTTTCAATGGTGCTTTGGTCAACCTTTCATACTGTCTATGGATATCAGGTCACATTATCACTGTTTCAATGATGCCTTTCTCACAAATTTACTACGTCTATAGTGCTTATGTCACAATATCACTTTTGCAATGGTACTTTGGTCACACTTTCACTGGGTCTATGGTGCCTAGGTTAAATCATCACTATTTCAATGCTGCTTTTGTCCTACTTTCACTGTGTCTATGGATCTTTGGTCACATGATCACTGTTTTGAAGGTGCTTTGGTCACACTTTCACTATGTCTATAATGCTTTGGTGACATTGCCATTGTTACAATGGCGTTTTGGTCATTCTTTTGCTATGTCTGCGGTGCTTTTGTCACATTATCACAATTTCAATGTCATACTATCACCGTTTTTATGATGGGTTTATCACACTTTGATTGTGTCTTTGCTGCTTAGGTCACATTATCACTATTTCAATGGGGCTTTCGTTACACTTTCACTGTGTCTATGGTGCGTAGGTCACATTATGACTGTTTCAATGGTGTTTTTGCCACTCTTCCACTGTGCCTATGGTACTTTGGTCACATCATCAATGTTTCAATGGTGTTTTAGTCCCACTTCCACGGTGTCTATTGTTCTTAGGTCACATCATTCTTGTTTCAATGGTGCTTTGGTTACAACTTAACTTGGTCTATGGTGCTTAGGTCCCATTATCACTGTTTCCATCGTTATTTGGTCATACGTTCACTACGTCTATGGTGCTTTGGTCCCACTATCATTGTTTCAATGGTGCTTAGGGCATATTTCCACTCTGTCTATGGTGCTTATGTCTCTTTCGAAACTTTTTTAATGGTTCTTTGGTAACTCTTTCACATTGTCTATGCTACGTTTGTCATCTTTTGATTGGTATAATGGTGCGTTGGTCATTTATTCAGTTTCTATGGTCCTTAGGTCTCTTTTTCACTATTTCAATGGTGCATTGTTCACGCTTTCACTGTGTACATGGTTCTTCATTTACATCATCACTGCTTCAATGGTGCTTTGGTCCCACCTTCACTCTGTGTATGGTGCTTAGCTCACATTATGATTGTTTCAATGGTGCTCTAGTGACACTTTCACTATGTCTATGGTGGTTTGGTCACATTATCACTATTTCAGTGGTGCTTTGGTCACACTTTCACTGTGTCTATGGTTCTTTTGTCAAGTTGTCATTGGTCTAATGGTGCTTTAGTCACACATCCACTATGTCTATGGTGATGTTGCAACGACATCATTGCTTCAATGGTGCTTTGCACCCACTTTCACTATGTCTATGGTTCTTAGGTCACATTATCACTGTTTCAATGGTGATTTGGCCACACGTTCACTGTGTATATGATACTTATATCGCATTATCACAGTTTCAATGGTGCTTTGGCCACAAGTTTATTATGTCTATGTTTCGTAGGTCACATTATCGCTATTTCAATGGTGCTTTGGTTATATTATCACTGTGTCTATGGTGCTTAGGTCTCTCTATCACCTTTTGAATGGTGCTTCGGTCACACCTTCACTGTGTCTATAGCATGTAGGGCACATTATTACTGTTTCAGTGGTGCTTTGGTCACACTTTCACTGTGTCTATGGAGCTTTGGTCTCATTATCACTGTTTTAATGGTTCTTTGGTCACACCTTCACTGTGTCTATTGTGCCTAGGTCATATTATCACTGTTTCAACGGTGCTTTTTTCACGCTTTTATGTGTAAATGGTGCTTTGGTCACATCATCCCCGTTTCAGTGTTGCTAAGGTCACATGTTTCGCCGTGTCTATGGTGCTTTGGTCACATTGTCACTGTTTCAATGCTGCTTTGGTCACACTTTCACTGTGTCTATTGTGCTGTAGTCTCATTATCACATTTTAAATGGTTGTTTGGCAATGCTTTCACTGCGTTTACGGTACTTTGATCTCATTATCACAGTTTCAACGGTATGTTGATCACACGTACCCGGTGTCTATAGTGCTTATGTCACACTCTCACTATTTCAATGGTGCTTTGGTCACAAGTTTATGTGCCTATGGTGCTTTGGTCATTTTATAACTGTTTCAATGGTGCTTTTGTCACACTTTCACTTTGTCTATGGTGTGTAGGTCCCATTATCACTTTTTAAGTGTGCTTTGGCCACGCTTTCACTGTGTCTATGGTGCTTTGGTTACATTGTAACTGTTTGAATGATGCTTTGGTCTCACTTTCATTGTGTCTATGGTGCTTTGGTCACATTATCACTATTTCAATGGTGCTTTGGTCACAATGTCACTGTGTCTATGATGCTTAGGTCACATTATCATGGATTTAATGGTACTTTGGGCACCCTTTTACTGTGTCTATGGTGCTTACGTCACACTATCGCTGTTTTAATGGTGCTTTGGTCACCATTCATCTGTGTATGGTGCTTTGGTTATGTTACCACCGGTTCATTGATGCTTTGGTAACATGTTTTCTCTGTCTATGACGCATATGTCACACTATCACTGTTCAAATGTACCGAGGTCACATTCGCATTGTTTCAATGGTGCATAGTTCACATTGTTTCTGTGTCTAAGGTGATTTGGTGACATTCTCACTGTTTCAATGGTGTTCTGGTCACACTTTCACTCTGTCTACAGTGCTTAGGTCACATCTTCACATTCTTCATGGTATTTTGGTCACACATTCATTGTATCTATGGTGCCTAGGTCACATTGTCACTGTTCAATGGTGCTTTGGTCACACATTCACAATGTCTATGGTGCTTATGTCATATTATCACTGTTCAATGGTGCTTTGGTCACACTTTCACGTTGCCATGGTGCTTTGGTCAGATTATCACTGTTTCAATGGAACGCTTGTCACAGATTCACCGTGTCTATGATACTTTGGTCACATTATCACTGTTTCAATGGTCATTTTGTCATAAGTTCACTTTACCTACGGTGCTTCGGTCACATTATCACTGTTTTCATGGTGCTTTGGTCATACTTTAATTTTGCCGTAGTGCTTTGGTCACATTATCACTGGTTCAATTGTGCTTTAGTCACACATTTTCTGTGTCTATTGTATTTTCTCCATGTTTCAATGGTGCTTTGCTCAATCATTTACTATGTCTACAGTGCCCTAGTCACGTTACCACTTCTTTAATGGTGCTTTGGTCACCATTTCACTGTGTCAATGGTGCTAAGGTCTCATTCGCACTGTTTAATGGCGCTTGTGTGACACTTTCACTGTGTCTATGGTGCTTAGGTCAAATTATCACTGTTTCAATGGTGCTTTGGTCACTGTTTTATGTCTCTACGTTGCTTTGGTCACATTATCACTGATCCAATGGTACTTTGGTCACATTTTTGTTGTGTCTATGACGCTTAGGTCACACTATCACAGTTTCAATGGTGCTTTGGTCATACCTTCGCGCTGTCTATGGTGCCTTTGATCACATTATTACTATTTCAATAGTGCTTTGGTCACACTTTCACTGTGCATATGGTGCTTAGGTCACATTATTACTTTTCAATTGTGTTTTTTTCACAATGTCACTGTGTCTATGGTGATTGTTTTACATTATTGCTGTTTCAATGGTGCTTTAGTCACGTATTCACTGGTTCTATGGTGCTTAGGTCAGATTATGACTATTTCAATACGTCTTTTGTCATACATCTACTATGTCTATGGTGCTTATGTCACATTATGTCCAATTCAATGGTGATTTGGTCACAATTGGTGCTGTGGTCACATTATCACTGTTTCAATGGTGCTTTGGATGTACTTTCACTGTGTCTATGGTGCTTAGTCCATAGTATTACTGTTTGTATGGTGCATTTGTCACATCTTCACTCTTTCTATGGTGCTAAGTCACATTATCACTGTTTCAATGGTGCTTTGGTGACAATTTCAGCGTGTCTGTGGTGCTTTGGTCACATTATCACTCTTTCAATGATGCTTTGGTCACCCTTTCATTGTGTACGTGGTACTTTGGTCACATTTTTACTGTTTTCAATGGTGCTTTGGTTACACGGTCACTGTGTCCATGGTGCTTTGGTCACATTATCATTGTTTCAATGGTTCTTTGGTCACACTTTATTGTCTACGGTGTTTAGGTTTCAATGTTTCAATGGTACTTTGGTTGCAGTTTCAAAGTGTGTTAGGTACTTTTGTCACATTATTACTATTTCAATGGTGCATTGGTCACGCTTTCACTCTGTCCGTCATACTTAGGTCACATAATCACTCTTTTAATGGTGCTTTTGTCACACTTTCACGGTGTATGTGGTGCTTTGGTCACACTACCACCAATTCAATGGGGTTTTGGTTACGCATTCAATGTGTCTATGGTGCTTGAATCATGATTTCACTTGTTTATTGGTTATTTGGTCACACTTTTAAGTGTCTATGGTGCTTCGGTCACATTATCACTTTTTCAATTGTGCTTTGGTCACACCTTAACTGTATCTATGGTGGTTAGGTCACATTATCATTATTTCAATGGTGGTTTGGTCACACTTCTCTTCGCTATGGAGCTTTGATCAATTCATCACTGTTACAATGGTGCTTTGGTCACACCTTCAATGTGTTTATGGTGCTCTGGTCACATCATCACTGTTTCAATGGTGCTTTGGCCATACTTTCACAGTCTATGGTGCTTTAGTCAGATTGTCACTGTTTCAATGGTGCTTTGGTCACACTTTCACCGTGTCTATGGTGCTTATGTCACATTATTACTATTTCAATGGTGCTTTGGTCACACCTTTATTGTGTTATGATCTTGGTCACATTATCACTGTTTCCATTGTTCATTGGTCACATATTTGGTATGTCCATGGTGCTTAAGTTCCACTAAAACTGTTTCAATGGTTCTTCTGTTAGAATTTCACTGTGTCTAAGGTGCTTTGGTCAAATTATCACTATTTCAATGGTGCGTTAGTCACACTTTCACAAAGTCTATGGTGCTAAGGTCACAATATCACTGTGTGAATGGTATGTGTTGCTTTGGTTACATTATCTCTATGTGAATAGTGCTTATGTTACATTATCTCTGTGTGAATGGTGCTTTGGTCACACCTTCCCTGTGTGTATGGTGCAATGGTCACATTATCCCTGTTTCAATGGTGCGTTGGTCACTCTCACTATATCTATGGTGCGAAGGTCATGTTAATGCTGTTTCTATGGTCAATTGGTCACACTTTCAATGTGTCGATAGTGCTTTGGTCATGTAACAACTATTTCAATGGTGCTTTCCTCACACTTGCAATGTGTATGTGATTCTTTTGTCACATTATCATTGTTTGAGCTGTGCTTTTGACAAGCTTTCATTGTTGTTATGGTGCTTACGTCACATTATCACTGTTTCAATGCTGCTTTGATCACACTTCTACTATGTCTATAGTGTCTACACCACATTATAACTACTTGAATACTGCTTTGGTCACACATTCATTGTGTATTTGCTTCTTAGGTCACCGTATAACTGTTTCAATGGTGATTTGGTAAACTTTTCACTTTGTCTATGGTTACTTGGTTACATTTTCATCTTCTCAATGAGGTTTTGGTCAGATTCTCACTGTGTCTTGGGTGCTCAGGTCACATTATCACTATCTTAATGGTGATTTGGTAACACTTCCACCATGTCTATGGTGCTTACCTTACATTATCACTGTTCCAATGGTGCCTTGGTCACACTTTCATTGTGTCTCTTGTGCTTAGGTCACATTATCACTGCTTTAATGGTGCGTTTGTCACATTTTCACTCTGTCTATCATGCTTTGGTCACATAATAATAGTTTCAATGGTGCTTTGGTCAACCTTTCCTACTGTCTATGGATATCATGTCACCTTATCACTGTTTCAATGATGCTTTTCTCACACATTTACTACGTCTATAGTGCTAAGGTCACATTATCACTTTTGCAATGGTACGTTGGTCACACTTTCACTGGGTCTATGGTGCCTAGGTCAAATTAGCACTTTTTCAATGCTGATTTTGTCCTAGTTTCACTTTGTCTATGGTGCTTTGGTCACATGATCACTGTTTTGAAGGTGCTTTGGTCACACTTTCACTATGTCTATAATGCTTTGGTGACAATACCATTCTTTAAATGGTGTTTTGGTCATTCTTTCACTATGTCAGTGGTGCTTTTGTCACATCCTCACAATTTCAATAGTGCGTTGGTCACACATTCACTGTGTTTATAGTGCTTATGTCATACTATCACCGTTTTTATGATGGGTTTATCACACTTTGATTGTGTCTTTGCTGCTTATCTCACATTATCACTGTTTCAATCGGGCTTTGGTTACACTTTCACTGTGTGTATGGTACGTAGGTCACATAATGATTGTTTCAATGCTGTTCCGGCCACTCTTCCACTGTGCCTATGGTACTTTGGTCACATCATCAATAGTTCAATGGTGTTTTGGTCCCACTTCCACAGTGTCTATTGTTCTTATGTCACATAATTATTGTTTCAATGGTGCTTTGGTCACAATTTAACTGTGTCTATGGTGCTTAGGTCCCATTATCACTGTTTCCATGGTTATGTGGTCACACTTTCACTATGTCTATGGTGCTTTGGTCCCACTATCATTGTTTCAATGGTGCTTAGGGCATATTTTCACTTTGTCTATGGTTCTTAGGTCTTTTTAAAACTGTTTTAATGGTTCTTTGGTAACTCTTTCACATTGTCTATGCTACGTTTGTCACATGATCATTGGTATAATGGTGTGTTGGTCATATATTCAGTGTATATGGTGCTTATGTCTCCTTTTCACTATTTCAATGGTGCATTGTTTACACTTTCACTGTGTACATGGTTTGTTGTTTACATCATCGATGCTTCAATGGTGCTTTGGTCCCACGTTCACTCTTTCTATGGTGCTAAGCTCACATTCTGATTTTTTTCAACGGTGCTTTAGTGACACTTTCACTATGTCTATGGTCTTTTGGTAACAGTATCATTATTTCAATGGTGCGTTTGTCATACTTTCACTGCGTCTATGGTACATTAGTCAAATGATCAATGGTCTAATGGTGGTTTGGTCACACTTCCACTGTGTCTATGGTGATGTTGCAACGTTGTCACTGCTTCAATGGTGCTTTTCTCACACTTTCACTATGTCTTTGGTTCTTAGGTCACATTATCACTGTTTCAATGGTGATTTGGTCACACGTTCATTGTGTATATGGTACTTATATCACATTATCACAGTTTCAATGGTGTTTTGGCCACAAGTTTATTGTGTCTATGTTTTGTAGGTCACATTATCACTGTTTCAATGGTGCTTTGGTTATATTTTCACTGTGTAGATGGTGTTTAGGTCTCTCTATCACCTTTTCAACGTACTTTGGTCACACCTTCACTGTGTCTATAGTATGTAGGGCACATTATTACTGTTTCAGTGATGCGTTGGTCACACTTTCACTATGTCCATGGTGCTTTGGTCTCACTATCACTGTGCCAATTGCTCTTTGGTCACAGTTTCACTGTGTCTATTTTTCCTAGGTGATATAATCACTGTTTCAACAGTGCATTCGTCACGCTTTTATGTGTCTGTGGTGCTATGGTCACATAATCCCTGTTTCAATGGTGCTAAGGTCACATGTTTCACCGTGTCTATGGTGCTTTGGTCACATTATCGCTGTTTCAATGCTGCTTTGGTCACACTTTTACTGTGTCTATTGTGCTGTAGTCTCATTCACATTTTCAATGGTTGTTTGGCAATACTTTCACTGTGTTTACCGTACTTTGATCACATTATCACTGTTTCCACAGTACTTTGGTCACACGTACCCTGTGTCTATAGTGCTTAGGTCACACTCTCACTGTTTCAATGGTGCTTTGGTCACACGTTTATGTGCCAATGGTGCTTTGGTCACGTTATCACTATTTCAATGGTGCTTTTGTCACACTTTCACTTTGTATATGGTAATTAGATCACATTATCACTTTTGAATTGTACTTTGGTCATGCTTTCACTGTGTCTATGGTGCTTTGGTCACATTGTAACTGTTTCAATGATGCTTTGGTCTCACTTTCACTGTGTCTATGGTCATTAGGTCACATTATTGCTCTTTGAATGGCGCTTTGGTCACATCTTCACTTTGTATATGGTGCATAGGTCACCTTATCACTGTTTCATTGTTGCTTTGGTCACATTTTGATGCATACATGGTGTTTGGTCACATCATCAGTGTTTCAATGGTGTTTTGGTCACACTTTGAGCGTGTCACATTCTGACTGTTTAAAAGTTGCTTTGATCACACGTTAATTTTGTTTATGGTGCGTTGGTCACATAATCACTGTTTCAATGGTTCTTTGGTCACACATTCACTGTGTCTTTGGTGCTTTTGTCACATTATCACTTTTTCAATGGAGTTGAAGTCCCACTTTCACTATGTCTTTGGCCTTTGGTCACATTATCACTATTTCAATGGTACTTCGGTCACAATTTTACTTTATCTGTAGTGCTTATGTCACATTATCACTGTTTTCAAGGTGCGTTGGTCACACGTTTATGTGTCCATGGTGCTTTGATCACATTATCCATTTTCCAATGGTGTTGTCACATGTTCACGGTGTCTATGGTGCTTAGGTCACATTATCAATATTTCAACGGTGCTTTACTCACACCTTCACAACGTTTATGATGCTTTGGTCACACTATCATTGTTTCAATGGTGCGTTAGTCACACGTTTACTATATCTATGGTCCTTAGGTCAAACTATCATTGATTCAATGGTGCTCTTGTCACACTATCACTGTGTCTTTGGTCCTTAGGTCACATTATCACTGCTTTAATGGTGCTTTGGTCACACGTACACTGCGTCTATGGTGCTTAGGTCACGTTATCACAGTTTAAATGGTGCTTTGGTCACACTTTCACTGTGTCTATGGTGCTTTGCTTACATTATCACTATTTCTGTGCTGCTTTTTGTCACACTTTCACCATGTCTATGGTGCCTTGGTCACAGTATCACTGTTTAAATGGTTCTTTTGTCACACATTTGCTGTGTCCATGGTGTTTACGTCACATTAAAACAGATTCAATGGTGCTTTGGTTATAGTTTCATTGTGTCTAATGAGTTTGGTCTCTTTTTCACTGTTTCAATGGTGCTTTGGTCACACTTTCACAATGTCTTTGGTGATGAGGTCTCATCATCACTGTTTCAATGATGCTTTGGTCACACTTTCAATGTGTATATTGTACTTTGGTCGTAGTATCACTGTGTCAACGATGCTTTGGAAATACCTTCCTTGTGTCTACGGTGCTTTGGTCACATTACCACTGTTTCAATGGTGCTTTAATCATTCTCCATCTGTCTATGGTTCTTTGGTCACATTAGCACTGTTTCAATGGTGTTTTGGTCAAACTTCCACTATGTCCATGATGCTTGGCTCACATTACCACTACTTCAATGATGCTCTGGTCTTGCTTTCACTATATATATGGTGCTTTGGTCACATTATCACTGTTTCCATTGTGCTTTGGTCACACTTTCATTGTGTATATGGTACTTATGTCACGTTATCACTATTTCAATGGTGCGTTGGTCACACATTACCTGTCTCTATGCTTCTAAGGTCATATAATCAATGTTTCAACGATGCTTTGGTCACCGTTTCACTCTATCTATGGTGCTTATGTCACATTATGACTAATGCAATGGTGCTTTGGTCACCACTTCACTTTGTCTATGGTACTTTGGTCACACTATCATTGTTTTAATGGTGCTTCGGTCATACGTTCACTGTTTATATGGTGCTTAGGTCGCATTATTACTGTTCCAATGGTAATTTGGTCACACTTTCACTGTATATATGGTGCTTAGGTCACATAATCACTGTTTCAATGGTAGTTTGGTCACACTTTCATCGTGTGTATGGTGCTTAGGTTACACTATCACTGTTTGAATGGTACATTGGTCACACTTTCACTATGTCTATCGTGCTTTGGTCACACAATCACTGTTTCAATTGTGCTTTGGTCAACCTTCCATTGTATATGGATCTTATGTCACATTATCACTATTTCAATGGTGCATTGTCCATAGGTTTGCCTTGTCTATGGTGCCAGGTGACATTTGCACTGTTTCACTGGTGCTTTGGTCATACTTTCACCGTGTCTATCGTACTTTGGTCACATTATCACTCTGTCAATGGTGCTTTGGTTACACCTTCAATGGGTCTATGGTGCTTATGTCACGTTATCACTCTTTCAATTGTGCTTTTGGCACACCGTCACAGTGTCTATACTGCCCATGTCACATTATTAGTGTTTCAATGGTGGTTTAGTCACACTTTGACTCTGTCTTTGGTGCTCACGTTACAATACAATTGTTTGAATAATACTTTGGTCAATCTTTCACTACGTTTATGATGCTTTTGTCACATAATCATTGTTTGAATGATGCTTTGGCGACACTTTCATTGTGTCTATGGTGCCTGGGTCACATTATCACTGTTTTAATGGTGCTTTCATCTTAATTTCATTATGTCCGGGATGCGTAGGTCACATTATGACTGTTTCAATGGTGTTTTGGTCATTATTCCATAGCAACAATGGCTCTCTGGTCACATTACAACTGTTTCAATGGTGCTTTGGTCACACATTCACTGTGTCTATGGTGCTTTGCTTATGTTATCACTATTTCATTGCTACTTTTTGTCACAGTTTCACCGTGTCTATGTTGCCTTTGTCACATTATCAATGTTTCAATGGTTCTTTGGTCACACATTCGATGTGACCATGGTGCTTAGGTCACATTAAAACTGTTGCAATTGTGCTTTGGTTAGAGTTTCACTTTGTCTAAGGAGTTTGGTCCCATTATCACTGTTTCAATGGTGCTTTGGTCACAAGTTCACAATGTCTTTGGTGCTGAGGTCACGTCATCACTCCTTCAATGATGCTTTGGTCACACTTTCAATATGTATATGGTACTTTGGTCACATTATCACTGTGTCAATGGTGCTTTGGTCATGCCTTCCCTGTTTCTATGGTGCTTTGGTCACATTACCACTCTCACTGTGTCTATGGTTCTTTGGTCACATTAGCACTGTTTCAATGGTATTTTGGTCAAACGTACACTGTGTCCATGATGCTTACCTCACATTATCGCTACTTCAATAACGCTTTGGTCTTGCTTTCACTGTGTCTATGGTGCTTTGGTCACATTATCATTGTTTCAATGGTGCTTTGGGCACACTTCCACTGTGTCTGTGATGTTTTCGCAACACTATCACTGGTTCAATTGTGGTTTGGTCACTATTTCGTGGTGTCTTTGGTGCTTAGGTCACATTATCACTGTTTTAATGGTGCGTTGGTCACACATTCCCTCTCTCTTTTCTTCTTAGGTCACATAATCACTGTCTCCATGGTGCTCTAGTAACCTTTTCACTCTATCTATGGTGCTTAGGTCACATTATCACTAATTCAATGGTGCTTTGGTCAAACCTTCACTGCGTCTATGGTACTTTGGTCAAACAATCACTGTTTCAATGGTGCGTTGGTCATACTTTCATAGTGTCTATGGTGCTTATGTCACATAATCACTGTTTAAATGGCGCTTTGGTCACACTTTCACTATGTTTGGAGTCCTTATGTAACTATCTCACTGTCTCAATGGTACTTTGATCACTCGTTCAATGTATTCATGGTGCTTTGGTTACATTTCGTTGTTTTAATAATGCTTTGGTCACACTTTCACTGTGTGTATAGTGCTTAGGTCACACCATTCCAGTTAAAGTGGTCCTTTGGTCACACTTTCAAGGTATCTATGGTGCTTAGGTCACATTATCACTGTTCCAATGGTAGTTTGGTCACACTTTCATTGTGTATGGTGCTTAGGTCACATTATCACTATTTCAATGGTGCATTAATCACACTTTCACTATGTCTATTGTGCTTTGGTCACATATTCACTGTTTCAATTGTGCTTTGGTCAACCTTTCATTGTGTATGGATCTCATGTCATGTTATCACTATTTCAATGGTGCTCTGCCCACACGTTTACTGTGTCTATGGTGCTAAAGTGACATTATCACTATTTCAATGGTGCTATGGTCACACTTTCACCGTGTCTATGGTACTTTGGTCACATTATAGTTGTTTGAATGGTGCTTTGGTTACACTTTCACTGGGTCTATGGTGCTTATGTCACACTATCACTCTTTCAATGGTGCTTTTGTCTTACTTTCACTTTGTATATGGTTATTGGACCACATTATCAGAGTTTCAAAGGTGCTTTTGTCATCCTTTCACTGTGTATATAATTCTTTGGTGACATCATCACTGTTTCAATGGTACTTAAGTCATTTCTTCACTGTGTCTATAGTGCTTTGTCACGTTATCACAATTCCAAATGTTCTTTGGTCACACAGTCACAGTGTCTATACTGCCCATGTCACTATTATTATGTCAATGGTGGTGTGCTCACATGTTGACTCTCTCTTTTGTGCTTACGTCACACTATAATCGTTTTAATCATGCTTTGGTCACACTTTCACTATGTCTATCGTGCTTTGGTCACACAATCACTGTTTCAATTGTGCTTTGGTCAACCTTCCATTGTATATGGATCTCATGTCACATTATCACTATTTCAATGGTGCATTGTCCACAGGTTTGCCTTGTCTATGGTGCCAGGTGACATTTTCACTGTTTCAATGGTGCTTTGGTCATACTTTCACCGTGTCTATCGTACTTTGGTCACATTATCACTCTTTGAATGGTGCTTTGGTTACACTTTCAATGGGTCTATTGTGCTTATGTCACGTTATCACTCTTTCAATTGTGTTTTTGGCACACCTTCACAGTGTCTATACTGCCCATGTCACATTATTAGTGTTTCAATGGTGGTTTAGTCACACTTTGACTCTGTCTTTGGTGCTCACGTCACATTATAATTGTTTGAATAATACTTTGGTCAATCTTTCACTACTTTTATGATGCTTTCGTCACATAATCATTATTCCATAGCAACAATGGTTCTTTGGTCACATTACAACTGTTTCAATGGTGCTTTGGTCACACATTCACTGTGTCTATGGTGCTTTGCTTATGTTATCACTATTGCATTGCTACGTTTTGTCACAGTTTCACCGTGTCTATGTTGCCTTTGTCACATTATCAATGTTTCAATGGTTATTTGGTCACACATTCGATGTGACCATGGTGCTCAGGTCACATTAAAACTGTTTCAATTGTGCTTTGGTTAGAGTTTCACTTTGTCTAAGGCGTTTGGTCCCATGATCACTGTTTCAATGGTGCTTTGGTCACAAGTTCACAATGTCTTTGGTGCTGAGGTCACATCATCACTCCTTCAATGATGCTTTGGTCACACTTTCAATATGTATATGGTACTTTGGTCACATTATCACTGTGTCAATGGTGCTTTGGTCATGCCTTCCCTGTTTCTTTGGTGCTTTGGTCACATTACCACTCTCACTGTGTCTATGGTTCTTTGGTCACATTAGCACTGTTTCAATGGTATTTTGGTCAAACGTACACTGTATCCATGATGCGTACCTCACATTATCGCTACTTCAATAACGCTTTGGTCTTGCTTTCACTGTGTCTATGGTGCTTTGGTCACATTATCATTGTTTCAATGGTGCTTTGGGCACACTTCCACTGTGTCTGTGATGTTTTCGTAACACTATCACTGGTTCAATTGTGGTTTGGTCACTATTTCGTGGTGTCTATGGTGCTTAGGTCACATTATCACTATTTTAATGGTGCGTTGGTCACACATTCCCTCTCTCTTTTCTTCTTAGGTCACATAATCACTGTCTCCATGGTGCTCTAGTAACCTTTTCACACTATCTATGGTGCTTAGGTCACATTATCACTAATTCAATGGTGCTTTGGTCAAACGTTCACTACGTCTATGGTACTTTGGTCAAACAATCACTGTTTCAATGGTGCTTTGGTCATACTTTCATAGTGTCTATGGTGCTTATGTCACATAATCACTGTTTAAATGGCGCTTTGGTCACACTTTCACTATGTTTGGGGTCCTTATGTCACTATCTCACTGTCTCAATGGTACTTTGATCACTCGTTTAATGTATTTATGGTACTTTGGTCACATTTTGTTGTTTTAATAATGCTTTGGTCACACTTTCACTGTGTGTATAGTGCTTAGGTCACACTATTCCAGTTAAATTGGTCCTTTGGTCACACTTTCAAGGTATCTATGGTGCTTAGGTCACATTATCACTGTTCCAATGGTAGTTTGGTCACACTTTCATTGTGTATGGTGCTTAGGTCACATTATCACTATTTCAATGGTGCATTAATCACACTTTCACTATATCTATTGTGCTTTGGTCACATAATCACTGTTTCAATTGTGCTTTGGTCAACCTTTCATTGTGTATGGATCTCATGTCATGTTATCAGTATTTCAATGGTGCTCTGCCCACACGTTTACTGTGTCTATGGTGCTAAAGTGACATTATCACTTTTTCAATGGTGCTATGGTCACACTTTCACCGTGTCTATGGTACTTTGGTCACATTATAGTTGTTTGAATGGTGCTTTGGTTACACTTTCACTCGGTCTATGGTGCTTATGTCACACTATCACTCTTTCAATGGTGCTTTTGTCTTACTTTCACTTTGTCTATGGTTATTGGACCACATTATCACAGTTTCAAAGGTGCTTTTGTCATCCTTTCACTGTGTATATAATGCTTTGGTGACATTATCACTGTTTCAATGGCACTTAAGTCATTTCTTCACTGTGTCTATAGTGCTTTGTCACGTTATCACAATTTCAATTGTGCTTTGGTTACACAGTCACAGTGTCTATACTGCCCATGTCACATTATTACTATCTCAATGGTGGTGTGCTCACATGTTGACTCTGTCGTTTGTGCTTACGTCACATTATAATCGTTTTAATCATGCTTTGGTCACACTTTCACTACGTATATGGTGCTTATGTCACTTCATCATTGTTTCAATGGTGCTTTGGTCACACTTTCTCCGTGTCTATGATGCTTTCATCACTTAATCATTGTTTGAATGGCGCTTTGGTGATAATTTCACTGTGTCTATTGTGCCCATGTCACATTATTGCTGTTTCAATGGTGCTTTAGTCAGAAATTCACCATGCCTGGGGTGCTTAGGTCACATTATCACTGTTTCATTGGAGTTTTGGTCACTCTTCCACGGTAACTATGGTACTTTGGTCATATCATCACTGTTTCAATGGTGCTTTGGTCACACTTACACTGTGTATATGGTGCTTGTGTCACATTATCATTGTTTTAATGGTGCTTTGGTCACATTTTTATAGCGTCGATGGTGCTTTGCTTACATTCTCACTATTTCAATGCTGCTTTTTGTCAATCATTCTCTGTGTCCATGGTGCCTTGGTCACATTATCACCGTTTCAATGGTTATTTGGTCACACAGTCGATGTGTCCATGGTGTTTAGGTCACATTTAAACTGCTCCAATGGTGCTTTCATTATAGTTTGACTGTCTCTAAGGCGTTCGGTCTCATTATTGCTGTTTCAATGGTGCAAGTTTGACCAAGCACCATAAAAACAATGATAATTGCTTGGTCACACAGTGAAAGTGTGAAAAGCACCATTAAAATTGTGATAATGTGAGCAAAGCACCACAGACAACAAAGTGCGACCAAAGCACCATTGAAATAGTCATAATGTGACCAAGGCACCATAGACATTGTGAATGTGTGACCAAAGCACCATTAAAACAGTGGTACTGGGACATAAGCACCATAGACATAGTGAAATTGTGTCCAAAGTACCATTAGGACAGTGATGATTTGACCTAAGAACCATAGACACATTAAACATGTGACTAAAGCACCATGGAGACATTGGTAATGTGACCCAAGCACTATAGACACGGTTAAATTGTGACCAAAGCACCGTTGAAACAGTGATAATGTCACAGAAGCACCATAGACACAATGAGAGTGTGACCAAAGGACCATTGCAGCAGCAATAATGTGACTTAACTACCATTGACACAATGAAAGTGTGACCAAAGCACCATTGAAATAGTGATCATGTGACCAAAGCACCATATACTTAAAGAAGGTGTGACCAAAGCACATTTTAAAGAGTGATAATGTTTGAGTGTGACCAAAAGACCATTTGAAGGGTGATAGTGTGACCAAAGCACTACAGACACATAAACGTTTGACCAAAGCACCATTGAAATTGTGATAATGTGACCTAAGCACTATACACACAGTCAAATCATGACCAAAGCACCATTGAATCGGCGATAATGTGACCAAATCACCATAGGTAAAAAAACGTGTGACCAAAGCAACCTTGAAACAGTGATAATGTGATTGAAAGCATTAACATAGTGTAAGTGTGACCAAAGCACCATTGAAACAATGATACTGTGACCAAAGCACCATAGACACATTGAAAGCGTGACCAAAGCACCGTTATACAGTACTAAGGTGACCAACGCACCATATACACAATGAAGGTATGACCAAAGCACCATTGAAACAGTGATAATGAGACCTAAGTACCATAGACACAACGAATGTTTGACCAGAGCACCATAAGAAACGTTTCAATACGACCAAAGCACTATAGACACATAAAAATGTGACATAAGAACCATTGAAACAAAGATAATGTGACCTAAGCACCATATACATAGTGAAAGGGTGACCAAAGCACAATTTAAATAGTAATCACGTGACTAAAGCACCATAGCAACCGTAAAAGTGTCACCAAAACACCATCTAAACACCAATTATGTGACCCATGCACCATCATCAAAGTGAACGTGTGACCAAAGCACTGTTGAAACAGAGATAATGTGACCTAAGCACTATAGACGCATTGAAGGTGTGACCAAAGCACCATTGAAATTGTGATAATGTAACCAAAGCACCATGGTCATGGTAAACGTTGACCAAATCACCATTGAAACACTTGTAGTATGACCAAAGCACCATAAACACAGAAAACGTGTGACCAAAGCACCGTTAAAACAATGATAATGTGACCTAAGCACTATAGACATCGTGAAAGTGTTTCCAAAGCACAATTGAACCGTTGATTATGTAAGTGAAGCACAATAGACCATTGACAGCTTGACCAGAGCACCATTAAAACTGTGATATTGTGACTTAAACACCATAGACACAGAGAATATGTGACCAAAGCACCATTGAAACAGTGATAACGTGACAAACGTACCATTGAAATAGTGATAATATAACTAAAGCACCATACACACAGTGAAAGTGTGACCAGAGCACAGATGAAACAGTGATAATGTGATCAAAGCACCATGGACAGTAAATTTGTGACCAAAGTACGATTGAAACAATGATTATGTCACCAAAGCACCATAGACACAATGAAACAGTGACCAAAGCGCCATTGAAACAGTAATTATGTGACCTAAGTACCATAGACACAGTAAAAGTATGACCGACGCACCATTGAGATAGTGATAATGTTACGTAAGCAACACAAACACAGTGAAAATGTGACGAAAGCACCATTGAAACAGTGATAACATGACGTAAGCACTATGAATACAGAGAAAGTGTGACCAAAGTACCGTTAAAACATTGTTGATTTGACCTAAGCACTATAGAAACAGTGTAAGTGTGACCAAAGCAGCATTGAAACAGTGATAATTTGACCGATGTACCATAGACACAATGAAAGTATGACCAAAGCACCATTGCAACAGTGATGATATGACCAAAGCACAAGAGACACAGTGATAGTGTGACCAATCCACCACTAAAACTGTGATAATGTCACCTAAGCACCATAGACACAGTGAAAGTGTGACCAAAGCACACCATTGAAAAAGTGATAATGAGACATAAGCACCATAGACACGGTGAGCGTGTGACCAAAGCACCATCGAAACAGTGGTAGTTTCACCAAAACACCAGAGCCACATGAAGTTGTGACGAAAGCACCATTGAAACAGTGATAATGCGACATAAGCACAGTATACACAGTGAAAGTGTGACCAATGTAAAATTGAAACAGTGGTAATGTGACTTAGGCACCGTAGACAAAGTCAACGTTTGACCAAAGCACGATTGAAAGAGCTGTAATGTGACCAACGCAGCATGCAAATAGGAAACGTGTGACAAAATCTCCATCTATACAGTAATAACGTGACATAAGCAGCATAGACACAGTGAAATTGTGACAAAGGCACTATTGAAGGAGTGATACTGTGACCTAAGCACTATAGACACAGTGAAAGTGTAACGAAAGCACCATTGAAACAGTGATGATGTGACCTAAGCACCATATACACAGGAAAAGTGTGACCAAAGCACCATTGAAACAGTGATAATGTAATCTAAGTACCATGGATACATTGAAATTGTGACCATAGTACCATTAAAACAGTGATATTGTGACCAAAGCACCGTAGACATAGTGAAAGTGTGAACAACGCACCATTGAAATAGTGGTAATGTTATATAAGCACTATAGACACTTTGAAAGTATGATCAAAGCACTGTGGAAAGAATGATAATATGTCTTAAGCACCATAGACACCGTTACAGTGTGACCAAAGCACCATTGAAACACTGATAAAGGGATCAAAACACCATTGACACATTTTAAGTGTAACCAAAGCACCATTGAATTTGTGATAATGTGACCAAAGAACCATATATACACTGAACATGTGAGTAATTACCATTGAAACAGTGATGATGTAACCTCAGTTAGACACAGTGTGTTAAAACCATTAAAACAGTGATAATATGAGATAAGCACCATAGACACAGTGAAAGCCTGGCAATAGTACCTTTGAAGAAACAATTATCAGACCTAAGCACCATAGACACAGTGAAAATGTGGCCAAAGCGCCATTGAAGCAGTAGCAATGTAACAAAATCACCATAGACAAAGTGAAAGTGTAACCAAAGCACCATTGAGACAGTTATAATGTGACATAAGCATCATAGACAGAGTGAACGTTTCACCAAAGCAGCCTTGAAATAGTGATGATATGACCTAAACACCATAGACACAGTGAAAGTGTGACCAGAATACCACTGAAATTGTGATAATGTGATCAAAGCACCATAGAATAGTGAAAGTGTGACCAAAGCATCATGGAAACAGTGATAGTATGACCTGGACAATAATCCCATTGAAACAGAAATTAGTTTACCACAACACCGTAGACAGAGGGGAAAGTGTGACCAAAGCACCATTGAAGCAGTGATAAGGTGACCTAAGCACTATGGACACAATGAAAATGTGACCAAAGTATCATTGAAAAATTGATAATGTGACCAAAGCACCATAGAGACACTGGAAGTGTGACCAAAGCACCATTGAAAGAGTGGGAATGTGACCAAAGCACTGTAGACGGAGTGAAAGTGTGACCAAAGCACCATTGAGTCAGAGAAAATGTGACCAAATCACCATAGACACAGTGAAAGTATGACCAAAGCACCATTGAAACAGTGATAATGTGACAGAAGCACCATAGACACAGACAAAGTGTGGCCAAAGCACCATTGAAACAGATATGTGACCAAAGTACCTTAGACAAAGTGAACATTTGACCAAAGTACAATTGAAACATTGATAATGTGACCAAAGCATCACATACACAGTGAAAGTGTGACCAAAGCACCATTGAAATAGCGGGAATGTGACCAAGGGACCATAGGCAGAGTGAAAGTGTGACGAAAGTACCATTGAAATAATGATAATGTAACCTAAGCACGATAGACGTAGTAAACGTTTCATCAAAACACCATTGATACAGTGATAATGCGACATAAGCAACATAGACATATTGAATGTATGACCAAAGCACCATTGATAGATTGAAAATGTGACCAAAACACCATTGAAACAGTGATAATAATATTCATGCACTATAGAAACAGTGGAAGTCTGACCAAAGCACCACTGAAACAGTGATACCATTACCACACCACCATGCACAGAGTGAAAGTGTGACCAACGCACCATTGAAACAGCTATAATGTGACCTAAGCACCGTAGACAAATCAAAATTGTGAACAAAGTACCATTGAAACATTGATAATGTGACCAAAGTACCGTAGACGCAACAAAAGTGTGACCAAAGCACCATTGAAAAAGTGATATAGTTACCTTAGCACTATAGAAATAGTGAAAGCGTGACCAAAACACTATTGAAACTGTGATAATGTAACCAAAGCACCATAGACACAGTGAATGTTTGACCAAAGCACTTTTGCAATAGTGCGAATGTAACCAAAACACCACAGAGACAGTGAATTTGTGATGCACCATTGAAGCAATGCTCATGTGACCAAAACACCACGGCAACATGAAAGTATGACCACAGTACCATTGAGAAAGTGATGATGTGACCCAAGCACCATAAACATAGTGAAGGTATGACCAAAGCACCATTGAATCAGTGATAATGTGACGTAAGCACCATAGACACAATGAAAGTTTGACAGAAGTACCATTAAAACAATTATAATGTGAGCAAAGCACCAAGGACACATAAAAGTGTGACCAAAGCACCAGTGAAACAGCGATATCTTGACGTAAGCGCCATACACACAGTGAAAGTGTGACCAAAGTTCCATTGAAATAGTAACATTGTGACGTAAGCACCATAGAGAGAGTAAAGGTGTGACCAAAGCACCATTGAAAAAGTGAAAATGTGACCAAAGCACCATAGACACAGTGAAAGTATGATCAAGGGACCATTGAAACAGTGATATTGTGACCAAAGCACCATTAGCACAGTGATCATGTGACCAGAGGACAATAGGCAAAATGAAAATGTGACCAAGGCACCGTTGAAGTGTGATAATGTGACCTAAGCATGATAGAAACAGTGAATGTTTGACCAAATCACCATTGAAATAGTGATAATGTTACCTAAGTACCATAGACACATTAAATGCACGACCAAAGTACCATAAAAAAGGTGATAAGTGAACAAAACACCATAGAAACATTGAAGGTGTGACCAACGTACCATTGAAACAGTGATTATGTGACCTACGCACTATAGAAACATTAAAAATGCGACCAAAGAGCCATTGGAACAGTGATAATGTTACTAGAGCACCATAGACACAGTGGAAGTGTCACCACAGCACCCAATAACAGTGATGATTTGACATAAGCACCATAGACACACTAACAGTCTGACCAAAAGCACCGTTAAAAAAGTGATAATGTGACCTAAGCACCATAGACACGGTCAAAGTATAACCAAAGTACAATTGAAGCAGTGAAAATGTGACCAAAGTACCATGGACACAAAAACGTGTGACAAAAGTACCATTAAGACAATGATTATGCAACATAAGCACCATAGACAGAGTTAATGTGTAACCAAAGCACCATTGAAACAGTGACAATGTGACATAAGCACCATAGACACAATGAAAGTGTGACCACAACACCATTGAAACAGTGATGTTGTGACCTCAGCACCATAGACATAGTGAAAGTGTTACCAAAGCACCATTCAAACAATGAAAATGTGACCAAGGCACCATAGACACAGGTGAAGTTTGACCAAAGCACCATTTAAAAAGTGAACATGTGACTTCACACCATAGACACCGTGAAAGTGTGTCCAAAGCACCATTGTGACAGTGATAATGTGACCAAAGTACATTAGATACATTGAAGGTGTGACCAAAGCACTATTGAAACAGTGATAATGTGACCTAAGCACCATAGACACAGTGAAAGTGTGACTGAACCACCATTGAAACACTGATAATGTGACCAAAGCACCATAGATATGGTGAAAGGGTAACAAAAGCACAATTGAAAGAGCGATAGTATGACAAAGGCACCATAGACAGAGTGAACGTATGACCAAAGCACCATTGAAACAGTGATAATGTGTTACATACACCGTAGACAGGATGAAGGTGTGCTCAAAGCACCATTGAAACAGTGAAAATGGGACCTATGCACCATAGACACAATGAAGGTGTGACCAAACCATTACTAAAATACGCATAAGTGACCAAAGCATCATAGACACAGTGAAGGTGTGGCCAAAGTATCATTGAAACAGTGATGATGTGACTTGTGCGTCATAGACACGTTAAATGTAGGACCAAAACACCATTAAAATTGTGATAATGTAACCAAAGTACTATAAACAAATAAATGTGTGACCAAAGCACCATTCGTACCATGGGAATGTCAATAAAGCACCATAGACACAGTGAAACTGTGACCAAAGCACCATTAAAACAGTGATAATGTTACATAAGCAACATATACACAGTGAAATTATGACCAAAGCACCACTAAAACAGTGATAATGTGACCAAAGCACCATAGTCACAGTGAAAGTGTGACCAAAGCACCATTGAAACAGTGATATTGTCACCAAAGAACCATGGACAAAGTGAACTCGTGACCAAGGCACCATAGAAAAAGTGATTATGTCACCAAAGCACCTTAGACACAGTGAAAGCGTAACCAAAGCAGAATTAAAAGAGTGATAATGTGACCAAAGCACCATAGACACAGTGAAAGTGTGTGCAGAGCACCATTGAAATAGCTATAATGTGACCCAAGTACCATATTCACAGTGAAAACGTGCCCTAAGTACCATTGAAACCGTTATAATGTGACCTAAGCACCAAAAAGACAGTGAAGGTGTGGCCAAAGCACCATGGAAACAGTGTGAATGTGACCTAAAGACCATAGACACAGTGAAAGTGTGACCAAAACACCATTAAAACTGTTGTTATGTGACCAAAACACCATAGACACGGAAAGTTCTGACCAAAGCACCATTGAAACTGTGATTATATGCCATGAGAACCGTAGGATTGGTGAAACTTTGAGCAAAGTACCATTAAAACAATGATAATGTGACGTAAGGATCATACACATAGCAAAAGTGTGACCAAAGCATTATTGAAACTGTGATAATGTAACCAAAGTACCACAAACAAATAGATGAGTGACCAAAGCACCATTGGAATAGTGATAATATCACTAAAATACCATACACACAGTGAAACTGTGACCAAAGTACCGTTAAAACAGTGATAATGTTACCTAGGCACCATAAACACAGTGAAAATATGACCAAAGCACCATTGAAACAGTGATAATGTGACCAAAGCACCATAGACATAGTGAACATGTGACCAAAGTACCATTGAAATAGCCATAATATGATGTAAGCAGTGTGGAAACAGTTAAAGTGGGACCAAATCACTACTCAAACATTGATAATTTGAGCACAACACCATACATAAAGTGAAGATGTGACCATAGCACCATTGCAACACTGATAATGTGACATAAGCACCTTAGATACAGTGAAAGTGTGACCAATAGACCATTGCAACGGTGATAATGTAACCTAAGCACTAAGACACAGTGAAAGTGATAAAAGCACCATCGAAACAATGAGAATGTGACCAAAGGACTATAAACACAGTGAAGGTGTGACCAAAGCACAATTGCAACAGTGATAATGTGACCAAAGCACCTTAGAAACAGTGAAAGTGTGACCAAAGCACCATTGAAACAGCGATAATGTGACATAAGCACCATGGACACAGTGAAAGTGTGACAAACCCACCATCGAAACACTGATGATAAGACAAAGGTACCATAGAAACGGTTAAAGGGTGACCAAAGTACCATTCAAAGAGTAACAATTTGACCAAAGCACCATAGACTCAATAAACGTATGACCAAAGCACCATTGAAACAGTGATAATGTGACCTTAGCACCACAGACAAAGTGAACGTGTGAACAAAGCACCATTAAAACGGTGAAAATTGGACCTAAGAACCATAGACACAGTGAAGGTGTGACCAAAGCACCATTGAGAATGATAATGTGACATAGGCGTCATAGACACGTTGAAAGTATGGCCAAATCACCATTGAAGTAGTGACAATGTAACCAAGGTACCATAGATAAACAAATATGCGACCAAAGCACCATTGGAACAGGAAGGATGTCACGAAAGCACCATAGACACGGTGAAATTGTGACCAACGCACCACCAAAAGAGTGACATTGTGACCAAAGCACCATAGACACAGTGAAAGTGTGACAAAAGTGCCACTGAAACAGCGATCATGTGGCTAAAGCACCATAGAAACAATGAACGTGTGACCAAATCACCATTGAGACAGTGATAATGTGACCACAACACCATATACACTTTAAAACTGTGACCAAAGCACCATTGCAACAGTGTGAATGTGACCTGAACACCTTAGATACAGTAAACGTGTGACCAAAGTACCTTTGAAACGATGATAATGTAACATAAGCACTAAGGACATACTGCACGTGTGACCAGAACACCATTGAAGCAGTTACAATGAGACCAAAGCACTATGGACACGGTGAAAATGTGACCAAAGCACTATTCAAACGGTGAGAATAGGACCAAAGCACCATAGACACTGTGAATGTGTGACCAAATCACCATTAAAACCATAAGAATAAGACGAAAGCATAAGGACAGAGTGAATGTACGATCAAAGTATCATTGAAACAGTGATTATGTGACCAAAACACCATTGACATAGTGAATTTGTGACCAAAGTACCATTGAAACAGTGATAATGTGACCAAAGCACCATAGACAAAGTGAAAGAGTGTGCTAAGCACCATTGAAACAGTGACAACGTGACCCAAGCACCATATGCACAATGCAAGTGTGACCAACACACCATTCAAACAGTGTTAGTGTCACATAAAGACCATAGACATAGTGAAAGTGTGACCAAAGCACCGTTGAAACAGTGATAATGTGACCAAAGCATCACAGGCACAGAACAGTGTGACCACAGCACCATTGAAACTGTGATAATATGACACCATAACCGTAGGCACCCGAAATGTTTGACCAAAGCACCATTAAAACAGTGATAATGTGACCTAAGCACCATACACACGGTGAAAGTGTGACAAAAGAACCATTGACACAGTGATAATGTGACCAAAGCAACATAGGCACAGTGAAAGTGTGACAAAAGAACCATAGAAATAGTAATTATGTGTCCTAAGCACCATAGATACAGTGAAAATGGGACCAAAGCACCATTGAAAAGGTGATAATTTGAACAAAGCACCATAGGCACTGTGTAAGAGTGATCATCGCACAACTGAAACAGTGAAAATGTGACCAAAGCAATGTAAACACAATAAAACTGTGACCAAAACACCATATAAACAATGAGAATATGACTAATGCACCATAAACACATAAAAGTGTGACCAAATCACCATTGAAACAGTGAGAACGTGACGTTAGCACTAACGGCACAGTGCACCTCTGACCAAAGTACCATTCAAATAGTGATAATGTGACATAAGCACAATATACATAGTGAATTTTTAACCAAAGCACCATTGAAACAATGATACTGTGACCTAGGCACCATCAAGATTGTGAAAGCGTGACAAAAGAACCATTGAACTAGTCATAATATGACCAAAGTACCATAAACACAATGAGAGTGTGACCAAAGCACCATTGAAACTATGAGAATGTGACCAAAGCACCACAGTCAGTGAAAGTGTGACCAAAGCACCATTGACACAGTGACAATGTGTTCAAAACAATGTAGACACAGTGAAAGTGTGACCAGAGCACCATTGAAACAATGCTGATGTGACCTAAGCACCATAGAAATTTTAGAAGCGTGACCAACGAACCATTGAAACATTTCTAATATGATCTAAGCACCATAGAGACAGTGAAAATGTGACCAAAGCACCGTCAAAACAGTGATAATGTGACCAAAGCACCATAGACAAAGTGAAAAGGTGACCAAAGCACCATTGGAAATAGTGATGATATGACCAAAGCACCATAGGCACAGTGAACGTGAAACAAAAGCACCATTGAAACATTGATAATGTGACCAAAGCGCCAAAGACACAGTGAAAGTATGACCAAAGCACTATTAAAACAGTGATCATTTGACCTAAGTACCATAGATAAAGTGAAAGTGTGCGAAAGGCACAATTGAAGACGAAAGAAAAAAAAGCATAAGCACCAAGACACAGTGAAGGTGTGACGAAAACACCATTGAGACGGTGTTAATGGGACCTAAGAACCATAAAGACAGTGAAAGTGTGATGAACGCACCATTGAACCAGTGATAATGTGTCCAAAGCACTAGTGACTCGTAGAACTGTGACCAAAGCACTATTGAAACAGTGATATTGTAACCTAGGTACCATATACACAATTAGAGTGTGATCAAAACACCATTCAAACAGTGATAGTGTGACCAAAACACGGTAGACACAATGAAATCTGACCACAGCACCATTGAAACAGTGACAATGTGACCTAAGCATCTTAGACACAGTGAAAGTGTGACCAAAGCACCATTGAAACTATGATAATGTGACCAAGGCACTAAGAACACAATGAAAGTGTGACCAAAGCACCATTGGAACAGTGACAATGTGACCAAATCACCATAGACAAAGTGAAAGTGTGACCAAGGACTCATTGAAACAGTGAGTATAGGATCAACGCACCATAGACAGTGAACGTTTGACCAAAGCACCATCGAAACAGTGATAATGTGACAAAAGCACCATAGAAACAGTGAAAGTATGACCAAAATACCATAGGGACAGTGAGAACAGGACCTGAGCAACACAAACACGATGAAAGTGTGTCCAAATCACCTTGGAAACAGTGATAATGGGACCAAAGCACCATTGACAAAGTGAACGCGTGACCAAAACACCATTGAAACGGTGAACATGTGACCAAAGCACCGTAAACACAATAATTTTGTTAAGTAAGCACCGTAGACACATTGACAATGTGACAAATTCACCATAGACACAGTGAAAGCATGACCAAAGCATAATTGAAACACTGATAATGTGATCAAAGCACCACAGACACGATGAAATTGTGAATGAAGTACCATTGAAACGGTGATAATGTGACCTAAGAACCATAGACACTGTGAAAGTGTGACCGAAGCACCACTGAAACCTTCATGATGTGACCTAAGCACCATTCACACAGTGAAGGTGTGACCAAAGCACCATTGAAATAGTGATAATGTGACAGAAGCACCATAGACATTGTGAAAGCGTGACAAAAGCACCATTGAAACATTGACAATGTGACCAAAGCACCATAGCCAAAGTGAAAGTGTGACCAAAGCACCATTTAAACAGTGATAATGTGACCAAAGCACCATAGAAACAGGGAAAGTGTGACCAAATTACCATTGAAACAGTGATAATGTGACCATATCACAATATACACAATGAAAATGTGACCAAAGCACCATTGAAACAGTGATCAAGTGAACTACATACCATAGATGCAGCGAAAGTGTGACCAAAGCACAGTTGAAAAGGTTCTAATTTGACCTAAGAACCTAGACACGGTGAAGGTGTAACCAAAGCACCATTGAACGGGTGATCATGGGACCTACACACCATAGACACAGAAAACGTGTGACTAAAGCACCATTAAAACATTGAAAATGTGTCCAAAAGCTCAATAGACACATAAATGTGTGACAAGAGCACCATTGAAACAGTACAAATGTGACCTACACACCACAGAAACAGTGAAAGTGTGGCTAGAGCACCATTGAAACAGTGGTTTTGTGACATAAGTACATTAGAAATAGTGAGAGTGTGATCAAAGTACCATTGAAACACTGATAATGTGATCAAAGTACGATAGACACAGTGAAATTGTGACCAAAGCACCACTGAAATAGTGGCAAAGTGACCAACGTACCCCCTCGCGATGAAAGTGTGATCAAAGCACCCTTGAAAATGTGATTATTTGACCAAGTAACTATATACACAATGAGATTGTGACCAAAGAGCCATTGAAACAGTGATAATGAGTGCAAAGCACCATAGACATAGTGAAATTGTGACCAAACCACCATTGAACAAGTGATGATGTCACCAAAGCACCATATACACAGTGACAAAAGCACCATAGAAATAGTGATAATGTGACCTCAGCAGTATAGACACATCAAAAGTGTTACCAAAGCACCATTGAAACAGTGATAACATGACCAAAGCACGATAGACACCGTGGAATTGTGACCTAAGCACCATCAAGATAGTGATAATCTGAAAAAAAGCACCATAGAACGATTGAAATAGTGACCAAAGCACCATTGAAACAGTGATAATGTGACCATAGCACCATAGAGACAGAAAACGTATGACCAAAGCACCATTGAAAAATTGGTAATGTGACCTATGCACCTTAGACATGGTAAATTGTGACCAAAGCACCGTTGAAACAGTGCTGATCACCCAAGCACCATATACACAATCAAAGGGCGACCAAAGCACAATTGAAACAGTGATGATGTGACATAAGCACCATAGACATAGTGAATGTGTGCCCAAAGCACCATAGAAACAGTGATAATGTTACCAAAGCAGTGTAAACATACTGAAAATGTGACCAAAGCGGCATTGAAACAGTGATGACGTGACTTATGAACTATAGACACAATGAAAGTGTGACCAAAGCACAATTGAAACAGTGATATTACGACTTAAGCACCATAGACACAGTGATCGTGTGACTAAAGGACTATTAAAACGGTGATAATATGACCTAAGCACTATAGACATAGTGAAAGTGTTACCAAAGGACCATTGAAACGGTGATAATGTGACGAAAGCTCTATAGACAAAATGAAAGTGACCAAAGCACCATTGAAATAGTGGTAATGCGACCAAAGAACCATAAACACAGCGAAAGTGACCAAAGTACCATTGAAACAATGATAACGTGACATAACTGCCATAGACACGTTGAAATTGTGACCAAAGCACCATTAGAACAGTGATAGTGTGACCTGAGCACCATAGGTACAGTAAAAGTGTGACAAAAGCACCATTCAAACAGGGGTAACGTAACCTCTGCACTAAAGACATAGTGAAAAAGTGACCAAAGCACCATTAGGAAAGTGATAATGTGATGAAAGTACCATAGACACAGTGAAATGTGAGCAAAGCACCATTGAAAGAGTGATAATGTGACCATACCACCATACACACAGTGAAAGTGTGACCAAAGCACCACTGAAACAATGCTATTGTGAACCAAGCACCATAGACATGGTGATTGTGTGACCAAAGCACCATTGAATTAGTGATAATGTGACCCATGCACCGTAGACACAGTGAGAGGGTGACCAAAGCACACTTGAAACAGTGATAATGTGACCTAAGCACCAAAGACATTGTGAAAATTTTACAAAAGCACCATTGAAACAGTGATAATGTGACCAAAGCACTATAGACATAGTGAAAGTGTGACCAAAGGCAACATTGAAACAGTGATGACGTGACCTAAGAACTATAGACACAGTGAAAGTGTTACCAAAGCACCATTGCAACAGTGATGTTTTGACCTAAGCACCATAGACACAGTGAATGTGTGACCAAAGCACAACTAAAAGTGATAATGTGACCTAAGCACCATAGACATAGTGAAAGTATGACCAAAGCACCATTAAGATAGTGATAAAGTGAACTTACCACCATAGACATATTGAAAGTGTAACCAATGCACCATTGGATCACTGATCATGTGACCTAAGCACACTAGACACAGTGAAATTGTGACCAAAGTACCATTGAAACAGTGATAATGTGACCTAAGAACTATAGACATAGTGAAAGTGTGACCAAACCACCATTGCAAATGCCATAATGTGACAAAAGGAGCATAGACAAAGTGAAAGTGTGAGCAAAGCAACGTTGAAACAATGATAATGTGACATAAGCAATATAGACAATGAATGTGTGACCAAAGCATCATTGAAACAGTGAGAATGTGACCTAACCACCGTATACATAGTGAAATGGTGACCAAAGCACCATTGAAACTGTGATTATGGGACCTAAGCACAGTGTAAGTGTGACAAAGGCACCATTCAACCTGTGATAATATGGCTAACACACCATAGACAAATAAAAGTGTGACAAAAGCACCATTGAAAAAGTGATAATGTGACCAAAGCACCATAGACATAGTGAACGTGTGACCAAACAATCATTGAAACCGTGATAATGTGACCTAAGCACCAAAGACACTCTGAAAGTGTGACCAAAGATCCATTGAAACATTGATAATATGATCAAAGTACCATAGGCACAGTCAAATTGCAACCAAATCACCAGTGTTAGTGTGACCTAAGTACCATAGGCACAATGAAAGTGTGACCAAAGTACCATTGCAACAGTGATAATGTGACCTAAGAACCATAAAGAGAGTGAAAGTGTGACTAAAGCACCATCAAAATAGTGATAATGAGACTTAAGTACCATAGACACGGTGAAAGTGTAACCAAACCACCATTGAAAGAGTGATAACATGAAGAAAGCACAGTAGACAAAGTGAATGTGTGACAAAAGCACCACTGAAACATAAATCATGTGACCTTAGTACCATAAACACAGTGAAAGTGAGACCAAAGAACCATTGAAACAGTGAAAATGTGTCATAAGTACAATAAACACAGTGAAGTGTGACCAAAGCACCATTGAAACATCTATAACGCGACCTAAGCGCCATAGACACATTCTAGTGTGACCAAAACACCATTGAAATAGTGATAATGCAACCAAAGTACCATGCACACGGTGAAGGTTCATCCACGGTACCATTGCAACAATGATAATGTGACCTACACACCATATACATAGTGAAAATGTGACCAAAGTACCATTGAAACATTGATTATATGACCTAAGCACTTTAGATACAGTGAAAGTTTGAAACACAGATAATGTGACATAAGCACTATGGACAAAGTGAGAATGCGAACAAAACGCCACTAAAACAATGATAATATGACCTTAGCACGATAGACACAATGAAAGTGTGACCAACTCACAATTGAAACAGTGATGATGTGACCTAAGCACTATACACACAGTGAAAACATGACCTAAGCACCATTGAAATGGTGATAATGCACCCAAAGCATCATTGAAACACTTACCACGTAACGAAACCACCATTCTAATATTGATTATGTGACTTAAGGACTATATACTCAGTGGAAGTGTGACCAAAGCACCATTGAAACAGTGATCTTGTTACATATGCACAATAGACACAGTGAAGGTATGACCAAAGCACCATTGAAACAGTGATAATGTAACCTAAGCACTATAGACACAGTGAAAGTCTGTCCAAAGTCCCATTTAAACAGTGATAATGCAACCTTAGCACCATTGACATAGTGAAAGTGTAACCAAAGAACCATCGAAGCAGTGACAATGTAACATAAGCATTATAGACACAGTGAAAGTGTGACCAAAGCATAATTGAAACAGTGATAACCTGACCTAAGCACTAAAGACATAGTGAGAGAGTGACCAGAGCACCATTGAAACAATGATAATGTGACCTAAGCAATATAAACACACTCAATGTGTGACGAAAGCGTCATTTAAACAGTGATAATGTGACCTAAGCACTATATACACAGTGAAAGTGTGACCAAAGCACCATTCAAACAGTGATAATGTGACCTAGCACCAAAGACATGGTGAAATTCTGACAAAAACACCATTGAAAAGTGATAATGTGATATAAGCACTATGGACAAAGTGAAAGTGTGACCAAAGCACCATTGAAACAGTGATTATGTGACCTAAGTGCTGTAGATATTGTCAAAGTATGGCCAAAGCACCATTGAAACAATGATGATGTGACCTACGCACTACAGCCACAGTGAGAGTTCGACCAAAGCACCATTGAAACAGTGGTAATGTAACCTAAGCACTATAGACACTGTGAACGTTTGACCTAAGCACAATGAAACATTGATGATGTAACCAAAGCACATTTGAAACAGTTATTACGTGACCAAAGCACTATTGACATGGTGAAAGTTCAACCTAAGCACCTTTGAAACAGTAATAATGTGACATAAGTACTATAGTTACAGTAAAAGTGTGACCAAAATACCATTCAAACAGTGATTATGTGACCTAAGCACTATAGACACAGTGAATTTATGACCAATGTACAATGAAAAATGTGATAATGTGACCTAAGCACCATAGTCACAGTGAAAGTGTGACCAAAGAACCATTGAATTAGTGATAATGTGACCTTTGCATTATAGACACATTGAAAGTGTACCCAAATCACCATTGAAACAGTGATAATGTGACCCAAGCACTATAGTCACAGTGAAAATGTGGCCAATGCACCATTGCAAAAGTGATAATGTGACCTAAGCACTATAGACATAGTGAAATTTTGACCAAACCACCATTGCAACAGTGATAATGAAACCAAAGTACCATTGAAACAGTTATCATGTGACCAAAGCATTATTGACATAGTAAAACTTTGACCTAACAACCATTGAAACAGTGCTAATGTGACATAAGCATTGTAGACACAGTGAAAGTGTAACCAAAGCACCATTGAAACACTGCTAATGTGACTTAAGCACTATAGACACAGTGAACATGTGACCAAAGCACCACTAAAACAGTGATGATATGACCTTAGCACTACAAACAATGGAAGTGTGACCAAAGCACTGTTGAAACAGTGACGCTGTGCCTCATGCACTATATACACAGTGAAATTGTGACCTAAGCACCGTTGAAATAGTGATAATGTAACCAAAGCACCATTGAAAAACTTATCACGCGACCAAAGCACCATTAAAACAGTAAGTGTGACTTAAGGACTAAAGACTCCGTGGACTTGTGACCAAATCAACATTGAAAAAATGATCATGTTACCTAATCACAACAGTTTAAGTGAAAGTATGACCAGAGCACCATTGAAACAGTGATAATGTGACGCAAGCACTATAGACACAATGAAAGTGTGATTAAAGCACCATTGAAATATTGATAATCCCATCTAAGCACCATAGATACAGTGAAAATGTAACCAAAGCACGGTTGAAATAGTGATAATGTGACCTAAGTACTATAGACATAGTGAAAGTGTGACCAAAGCAGAATTGAAACAGAGATAATGTCACATAAGCACTATAGACACACTGAATTAGTGACCAAAGCGCCATTGAAACGGTGACAATGTGACCTAAGCATTATAGACACCGTGAAAGTGTGACCGAATCACCATTAGACCAGTGATAACGTGAGCTAGCACCAAAGACACAGTGAAATTCTGACCAAAACACCATTGACAAAATAACAATGTTATTTAAGCACTATGGACTAAGTGAAAGTGTGACCAAAGCACCATTGAAACAGTGATTATGTGACCCAAGCACTGTATATATTGTCAAAGTATGACCAAAGCACCGTTGAAACAGTGATGATGTGACCTAAACACTACATACACAGGGAAAATGTGACCAAACCATCATTAAAACAGTGGTTATGTAACCTAAGTAGTATAGAGACAGTGAATGTTTGATATAAGCACACTTGAAATAGTGATAAAATAACCAAAGCACCATTGAAACAGTTATCACGTGACCAAAGCACTGTTGACATAGTGAAATTTCAACCTAAGCTACTTTGAAACAGTGATAATATGACATAAGTGCTGTTGTCACAGTGAAAGTGTCACCAAAACGCCATTCAAATGGTGATAATGTCACATATGCACTATAGACACAGTGAAGTTGTGACCAAAGTACCATTGAAACAGAATTATTGTGGCCTAGGCACTATATACACATTAAAAGTGTGACCAATGCACCATTGAAATAGTGATAATGTGACTTGAGCACTATAGACGGAGTGAACGTTTGACCTAACCACCATTGAAAGTGATAATGTAACCAAATCACCATTAAAACAGGCATCACATGATAAACGCATTACAAACATAATGAAACGTTGACCTAAGCTCCATTGAAAGAGTGATGATGTGACGTGTTGAAATAGGACAGGTTGAGGGGGAGGGAGAGAGGATGGAGGTGAGTGGAGGAGGCGAGAGGCGGTTGGAGCCGGGAGCTAGCCGCGGGGCTAACTATCCCTCTCGAGAGCTGTGAGGGGGAGAAGCTCTCGAGAGCTTGTGAGGGGGGATCGCTCTCGAGGCTTGTGAGGGGGGAGGTTCGAGGGGTTCAACAGTTAGTGCGAGAGAGGATCGAGACGAGAATCGTGTAAGTTTGTGGAAAAGAAATGATCGTGACAGGGGAGCGAGAGTGACCCCTATCGGGTCACCCTCGCTCCCCAGACTGCGGTTTGCCCTAAAGTGTGGCGAACCACATAAGGGGTGCATAGGGTCTCTACGCGCACAATGTCTCGTGCGACCCAGACGGGGTGACGCAGCGAGGCCTACGTCTCGTAAGAAGTCAGCAAAAACAAAGAAATGAGACTAAACTAGGCTAGCTAACGCAAGTAGACACAGAAATGTTTGCTACTTTAACATGACAGCATAAGCAAGGGTGCATGTCCCAAGCGAAGAGCTTGAACATCGCACCACAAGCCCCAATA